>JAXFYN010000641.1:0-41000 GCA_036172215.1 Camellia granthamiana
AAAATCACATGTTGAAAATGCAATTTATGATGGCAGGGACTTCATTTTTTGAAATTGTATTTTCAACATGTTATTTCAAGGTAAAATTGCATATTAAAAATGTAATTTCAATTTCAAAATCGCATTTTTAAAATGTGATATTAAAAAATAGGTTAGTTTCCTAAATAGTTTGAAAAATAAGTCAATTATTTATATTGTTTTTTTTTTTTTTTAGAATATTAAAAAAAAACTCCTTGATTCTCAGATATCAAACTTGTATCTGATGTAACAATTGGGAGTATTTTAAAAAAGAATCAATGAAATTTATAAATAAATAAAATGAAAAACAAAATTAAATATAATTGTCTGTCTCAACTTTTTATTAGGTACACATCATCAATGTGAAAAGGTTGTATGAAATTGTAAAATTAATTAATTGAAAAAACAGAAGATTCTTGTGAGAGAAGAGTGAATAAAAATGGGGGTTGGGTAAACAGTGGTAATAGCAGTTGTCATAGATGATTAGTTTAATTTCCTAAGCTTCCTCGGTAATGTAGCGAGAGAGAGAGAGAGATAGAGAATATGTGTCTGTCTGTCTAGAACTGTGAAAAAAATAAGGGCCTTTCAAGACAAACCCGTGACTTTCTCTCTCTCTTCTTTCTCTTCTCTCTCCTGAATTCGATCCCCCGCGCTCACCCACTTAAAAATCACGCACAAGGGCTTGCCGGCAGCCAATGGTGCTGCGGTGAATTGACGGTGACACCCCTCCCTCCTTCCTCTTTCTTTTTAGAGAAACAATAATTACTTATTAAATTTATAAAATTTTTCATATATATTTAATTATTTTAAAAAAATTGACCTGATTTTTAATTTTTCCTTCTTTTTATTGTCTTTTTGGGAAATCTTTCTCTCTCCTTTTTTGACAACAATTTACTTGGATAATAATTTCAGAATTTAAAATTTTAAAATATATATCAAGGACAATACTAGCCTATTAAATTTTAAAATATTAAAAAAATTTATAAAAAATAAAAAAAACCAAAAAGTGTGAAATTATTTTGTCTAAAAATTAATTAAAAAAAAGAAAAAAGAAAAAAGACAAACTTATTTGCAAAATCAAAAAGACTACTAAAAAAATCATTTTTCATACCTTTTAATATTTATGATCTATTTACTGCAACTTATTGAAATTTCTTATAGTTTTTTCATTTTAGAAATTTGTACAAGATTATTTGGTACAATTTTCATTTATAACTTGTGAGACAAAAATAAAATTAAAAAAATTAATTACCTAAAATTTGTGATAGGAATTTTTTTTTAATATTTTTTCAGTTCTAACTTTTAATTTTTTTAAAATTTTTTTTTACAACAAAACATGTTCAAATTCTAGTGAAGCTTTGACTGAAGGGCAGTTCGGTCATTATGTGCAACATCTTCTTGTCCAAGTAAATATCATAAATAAATAAAAAAGAAAGAAAGAAAGAAATGAAGAGGAAGGTGGTTTCACTTCACGTCAAAGGAGTGTAAGCACTTTTTCTTATTATTATTTACTAAATTTGTAGCTTTCCCTTTGTTGTTTAATGGCAACAACCCAACAAAACAAACAGTGAGAGAGAGAGAGAGAGAGAGAGAGAGAGAGAGAGAGAGTCTTTCAAATATCGTATACCCATCATTTTCTTCTTGCTTCTACTCACTTCTTTTTTCTCTTGCACATATAAGGTAAAAGGATACATCGAATTACGTGATGGGAATTAAAGCCTGTGACTTTGTGTGTTTGTGTGTGTGACGACATTTCACTTCTTGTTCTTCTTCTTCTTCTACTACTTCTGCTTCTACTTCTTTCTATTGCTTCTCTTCTTTCTTCTTCTTCTCACTTCTTTTTTTTTTCTCTCTCTTCCATAATATTCCAAACTTCAATAACATCATCATACGAATAGACATCCTCTCTCTGTCCACCACCTTTACTCACTATTATTTGTATATGTATACATAATCACGCTAATAACTGTGTCAATGGTTATTTTTTTAAAATCATAAAACAAAAAAAAAAGTAATAATACAAATTTTTTTTACCAAACATATTTACGTGAGTGTGAGATCTACACGAGACTGATATAGTAGAATTTTTTTTAGCTATGATGTTTCTCTGCACTCCCCTGCTTTGTTGATGTTTTTCGCAGGTACTATTCCTCTTTCATCAATAAAGTTTTTTCTTTTTTGCTGATCAAAAAAAAAAAAAAGAATTTTTTTTGATTTTTAACATTTTTGAACAAAAAAAGATAGGAATTATGAAAACTTCTTATAAATTTTATTCTGAAAAGTAATGTATTGTCTAGATTCAATTACTGTATGAAAGGATTTACACTTGAAATAAATCACAACCATACACTATTTTTTGTCGATGTTTTCTAGTCAAATTTCTTTCATCGCAGTGTTGATCATAAAAAGTCAAAATATTTATAATTTTAATATACTTTTCATATGTCATAAGATAATATTACATATTTTTATACAAATTTTATATATTTTTAATACTAACAACAATCCTAACTGTTGTTTAGCATTTCTCCACTCTATTCTAATTTTTGCAATGTTACATTTATTATCATTTTATAATATATTTAGTATATCATGTGGTATTTTCACAATTGTAAGTGTAATAAGTCTCACATGAACTCCACTAACATTTAATAGTTTTACATGTGACACATAAGACGGTATATTAATTGTGTACTCAATTATCCCCCCAAAAAATAAAAAAATAAAATAAAAATTATGATACCTAAAAAAAATAGTAAATGTAACATTATTGTTATTTTTAATTTACTTACAGCTATTGGATTATGTAATAATCACAAGACGCAAAAAAATTTAAGGCATGATCAAAGACGGGAAGTGAATTGGGATTGAAAGATAATGAGTTTTGAGACAAAAAATCATCAATCTTATTCACACAGATAAATGAAGAAAATATTTTCTCTTTGCTTTGGGTCTCAAATTCTCTCTTTATTACATAATCAAATCTTTTTAACCGGAGATTTGAAACTTAGAGACATGGGAGAAATGTGTCCTCTCTCCCCAAAATTTTAGCATGATTAGACTTTTTTTTAAATTTTTAAAAAATAACTAAGAACTCGGTCTAGATAAGGTTATTGAGACTCATTCTAAACATGTAAACTCGGAGTTTAGAGGCAATTCTCTAAGCTTATAAACTGGGCAAACAGGGAGGAGAATGGAGATTTGGGAAGTGGAAGATAGGAAAGACATTGGAGAAGGGGACAAACAGTTGTTTGAGCTTCAACTTTGGCTGGGCTTTGATTGGTAAAGCGGCTCAGGTGTTTGAATTATTGGCCTAAAAAGTTTCCATGAATAACTGCAAATATTCACTGTTACTTTTCCTTTTCTTTCGCAATGGCCCGATAAATTTTATTTTTTCAACGCCTTTGGTCTCCCTAACCAGTGGAGGCATGAAGTTCCATGCCTTTAACACCAATTGATTTTTTTTTTTTTTTAGTCAAGATTGTGGGATGTTAATTTGTTAGTAAAGTTAGATTATAACTAAAGAGGTTGTTACTATTCCATCAGCTCGAACTCTTGACGTTTCCCCTCACCACACTCTATGGTATGACTATAAGACCACTTAGCCAAATCCAAGATCTTTAACATCAATTGGTGACAACATCTACAATTAATGTGAATGACCTTGTGAGGATTTAAAGATTTATTAAAATTTCACCACTTAATTATCATATTCCACGATTTCATGCATGTAGGAGGTAAATTTGTAATTTTTACTTTTTTTTTTTTTGATTTTTTTAAAGTGACTAAATTCGCTATGTGAAATGTGTGGACCAAATTTATCTAATCATCAAAAAGTAGAATATTAAAGCACTCATTTTCCTTGATTTTTAATAGTAAGGATTTTTTTTAATAATTGGGCGGTTTTTTTGATGCGAGCCTAGTTGGGATTTGATTACATTCGCTATGATACTTTCTGTACTCATCCTCCTTTTTCTTTTATTGATGTAATAATTTTTTGTTTCATCAATAAATTTCATTTACTTTGCTGATAAGAAAAAAAAAAGAATTTTTTTTATAAATTATTTTTGCTTCATAACCTGTAAGTGGCCGTTGTAACAAACAATATAGATTTCAAATAAAAAAAAATTATAAATAATTTCATAAGTTGTACCAAACCAAATAGGATGAAAATTTTGCAGTTATTTATCATGTTAAAATAATTAAACAACATTATTTGTCACAATTTTGAATATGGTACTTGAAAAACCACGTAATTAGGGTAAAAGCAAGACATTGATTCGAATCTAATATAAGCGACAGTAGGGGTAGGGACATATATAACATGGCCCAAAGTGAAACAATAGGAAAATGATGAGTAATTATTTCACAAAGATACCCAACTGATTATTTTGATGATCATGCCTATGATACTCATTATTGGGAAAACAAAGTTAAACTGTTCTAGTTCCCCACCCTCTATATCATCCATCATTTCTTTCTTTTTGTTATGTAGGTGTTTTCCATTTATCCAAACTATTGTAAATTTTAGGATAATGGCTTACTATCTGAGTCTCTCCATTAATAAACCCAGCTTTAATGCTAAAGTTCCTCTATTTTTTATGAGCAATGCTAGGTATCATGAAAAAACTTTTATGAAAATGATCATGAAAGATTTATGACTCTTGGATTACACTTAAAATAAAACACCACACACTAATCAAGATAATCCAAGGGTCATAAATTTTTCATGATCAGTTTCATGAAAGTTTTTTCATGATCCCTATCTTTTCTCATTTTTTATTACCTTCAAACCAATTATCTAACAAAAGCAAATACTAACTTGTGCCCTCAATACTTGTTAAGGCTTTATTAATATTCTAATTTATATAAAAGTTAGTAAAGCAATATTTTGATATTTTCTTATTATTAAATAAGTTATAAAATAGGAGGTTTTCAACTATTCTGCAATTTATTGTAGTAATTACTAAAATTTTCAACTGCTGAATATATCTTTATTTGAAATCATGATGAGTAAAATGTAATATTGAAAAAAAAAATTAACATTTCAAACATATATTAAATGCAATTAATTTTATTTATGAATAATTAATTATCATTCATTAGAATGTATTCAATTAGGACTAAAATTTTCTGTCATATTTTTCGGTGTAATAATTTTGTAATAGTGGCATAAGGGTGGTTTTAATTTCAAAACACAATCAAGGAATAGGATTAAGGATTTAGAAAAAAAAATACTAGACCCCTAAAAAGTTTTTCTTAATTTTACTAATAATAATATGATAAATTATGTGTTTGTTACAAATTAAATCATGTAAGATCCTATGAATCAAAAAAAAAAAAAAAAAAATCATGTAAGATCCAATTCTTCTGTCATTTCATTATGGATGAATTGTGAGTTTTAGAATCTCTAGTATTCTTCAAGAATTAAAACTATAATCAAACCACAATTATAAGATTATTGTAATAAAATTTATTTTTGGATTAAATAAAATAATAAAAAAAAAAAAAAAAACTGGACATGGTAATGGAACATGAAGGGAGGAGGGTGCATGCACGTGACATGCAGTTTTAGAAAAATAGCTGTAAAAGAAGCATATAATGTCAGCTTCCAAGTCACAAGTATTCAATTACAATTGAAAAATATGGGTGTTTTTTCCCAAGACTTAGAAGAAGACTCTTCCAAACCGTCCTCATCAAACCCTACGTAGTACTACGTACTATTCTTCTCTTTCTCCTACTTCTTTTCACACTTTATTATTATTTTTTCATTTTTTTTAGGAGTTCACACACACACACACACCTCCTTCCTCTTCTTCTTCTGCGCTAGTCTGCAGAAATTGCAGCGGCTGACATGGAAGACAGGGTCCTCTTTCATTTTTTTGTTTTTATCACTTCACGTGAGAGTCTTTGTTTTTTACCTTATTTACATCTAATTTATCCCGACACTCCATTCTTATATTCATGGTACATGCATATATATAGGAAATATGTCACATATTGTTTTTACCCCTAACATTTTCTCACTTTTCAATATTAGCTAAATTGCTAAAAAAAAATAAAAATTGCCACTTTATTGACTAAAAATTAGGAGAATGCATTTCAGTAAAGCAATGAAGAAACAATTGGATAGCGTTTGATAGAATTTTCTAAATATGATTTGAGAATAGAGTTGTATTTTGAGTTTGTGAGTTTTGGAATTATAATTTGAGTGTGAAAATTTTGTTTGATTATAAGTTTTGAAAAGAGTTTTGAGTTTTTAAAATTAGAAAAATTATTTGATTCAAAAATTTACAGCTTATAACCAAATACATAACGTGAAATTCTATTCAAAACTCATATAAAAATTTAAAAAAAAATTGAAAATACTTTTTATTTACAATATAAAAATAATAGGTGCCAAAAAAAATAAAATAAACACTGTTTCAGTCAACCGGCCAGACGTCCGGGGACGTCTTGGTTAGCCAAAATTTTCCACCTGGAAATGAATTTTCAAAAGTGGGTGTGAAACTATAATTTAAAAGTTCAAAACAAACACCACACTCATGAAAGTGGATGGAAATGTGTTTGGCAAACATAACCAAATACACCCTTGTATTTTCATAGTAGTGCAGTCTCTTGTGTGCATAGTACAGATCCATTCATGTATTTGGTGCAAGTCTTTTCCATGTGTCAGAGTTACACCAGAAAAGATTCTCATATGTAGTGTAATTTTTTGTGAGTGGCCCACCTTTTTTAAATTTGCCCTAAAAATTAACCTATAAAAATTTATTGGTAAAAAAATTAGTTTATTTGTTTCATTTCGAATATTTTAAAGTGGTTACAGAGAATTCCTTGACTAGAAAAAATGTGCAGAAAATTAAAAAAATAATATGACAACTAATAGCAAATAAGCAAATAAATTACTTATTTAGATTGTTGTCAAACCACCCATGGCTTTTAAACCGCTTTTAATATACCTCATGCAAATTAAAGAAGAAAAAAATGATATATAAACTAACAAATCTCAATTGAAGTATATCTTATTTTAGATTTCAAAATTTCATTGTTGCATGATATGATATATTTCAAAATTCCTTGAATGTTTTTTCAATAAAGATCTTCTTTGCCGATCAAAAAAAAAAAATATTTCAAAATTTCATTGTTGCATATATAAACTATCATATTATTGAAGGGGGTTTTATTTTAGATTTTAGAACTTTATTATTGTAGGATCCAGTAGTTAGTAAGAAAAAATTATAAGATTGATTTATTTGTAGCTTATTGAAGAATTTAGTACGCATCATTTGGAGCTAACATGCCACTGATTGATTTGATTATCCTAATAATAATTATTTCGTACATTAACTGAGGATAAGGGAGACTTCAACCCATAACTACCAAGCGATGTACATGAATCTTGACCACTCAATTAACTTCAATTATTCTAATAACCCCAATAATTACAATAAGCATTTCTTGCTTCACACAAATATGTCATTATAGTAAGACCTGTAAAAGCTGCAATACAGATGTAAATGAAATATTTATTTATTTATTTATTTATAGTGTGTAAGAGTAATATAATAATTCTACGGTGATTATATTTATATAGTGTTAAATTTGAGCATCATTTAGTATGACTCATTATATGACCAATAATATTAGAGTTTTTTTTTTTCATGTTTTGTTTATTATTTCACATGTCACAATTATATTAGGTTTTATTTTTTTTATCAATTGCAATTGTATTGGTTTAGTATACCATACCGCTTGTATCTATAATTAATGAATAATGACATAAAATAAAACCCACACTTAATAAGGGTAGGGCTCGTCTCTAGTACACATAATGAACTGAACCAGTCAAATTCAGACCCATGAAATCAGCACAAGTCCTATTTTAATTATTCGATTCATTAATATTTTAGATCTTAATGTAATAAACTATTCATGTTTTAAATTAATCTCTATCTCTTTTTTTTTTGGGAATAATTTACATATGAGAATATTAAAAATCGAAGGATCAAATTATTAAGGGGGAATATCATATATGTTGTTTTATCAATAAAGGGAGATATGAAAAAAGTGGAGGGTACAAAAAATAATTTTAAAATGATAATAGTATGAATCTTTATTTTATACTCTTATCATTTTAAAATTATTTTATCTATATTTCATTTTTTGGAAATTCTCCCAATTATTAAAGTGAGTCTGCGATCAGCTCACGAACCCGAATTGAACCATCGTGCGTTCTATAATAAATTATGTATGAGAGAGAAACACAAAAAGAAAGATAGAGATGGGGTTAGGGGTTCAAGATAACTAAACAAAAACAAAGGCTGAGCCTTCTCACAAATTGTCAGCAACCTAAAACAGATCCTACGGAGCCCACCACCCTCACTAACTAGTTACTTCTATTATATTATTATGTACATTTTTTAAATACATACAAAATTTATATCACCAACACACCAACACAACCTCTCTCTCTCACTCTCTCTCACTCTCATAGTCTCATTCATATATACAAAGTTGAAGAAGAGGAGAGAGTGCCCAAAGAAGATTCTATTCTAATATCTAAATCACTGTGAAAGTGAACCCCCTACCCCCCACCTCACCTCCTCTCACGTGATCACCTTTCAAAAATATTAATAATATTTATTATATTATTATGATAAGATCAGAATTATATAATGTTAAATGGGAATTTCAAGGAGAGACAACTTAAAACACAGATCGAATAAGGATAAAAAAAATATATTCACCCAAAAAAGGATAAAAAAAAAACCCCTAGTAGAAAATTGGACTGGTATCAAGATTCTAGAGAACTATAAATACATCAGATTGTGATTATTTATATTATATGAGTTTTCACTTTCTGTCTTCGAAAAAAAACGAAATGGAAAGAATCAAAAACAGTATAATACAAGACAAGCAACAACGTTCTTTCTTCTGTCCTCTCTTCGCACACTCTCTAATGTCTGACCCCTCAATGCAGGCAGGGCGAGAAACACAACATTTTATACCCTATTTTTATGTCCTAACTTAAAAAAAATAAAAGAAAAGAAACTTCTCATATAATATTTACAATATATATATATAGTACATATGTGTAACACTTGCATTGCATCTCTCTATTCTCCTTTTCTCTCTCTCTAAAATCTGATTTTTGAATCATGGTCAGGAGAGAAGAAGAAATGTGGGGTTGGTCAAAGATGGTTTGACCTCTCTATCCTTATGGTCCTAATTCAAACATATGTACGAACTATTTTGGGAAAAAATTGAACCGATTATTTTTAAAATTCAATAAATAGAATATTTTTGTAAAAAAATTAAAATGATTGAACATTAATAGTTATATATTTAAATCAAATCTGTATTACAAAAATAGATAACTATTTTTGAAATTATATTTGTTGCATATTTTTTTTAAACCAAATGTGATTCAAATATATAATTATTAATATCCGATTATCTTATTTTTTATGTGAATATTTCATATAAGAAGTCTTAAATAGTAAACGGTTTGGATCGCGGGGTTGGCTTCGAAATAGGCCTACCAAGCATAAACGCTCTTTCAAATTAGATGATTAACTTGAGATAATATAAATCTTAAATATGTTAGGAACGAGACACAACAAGAGTGACCGAAAATAGTATAGGCATAATATTTAATTTACTATTGTACCCTTTGTGTTTGTGCACTCACCTCCTTTTATTTGATATTTGTCTTGTATTTATGTATTTCGATTTTCATCAATAAGATTCTTTTCTGTTGATAAAAAAAAAAAAAAATCAAAATACACCCTCATCCATGGCTAAGGGTGTAATTTTGGCCCGTGGCTTGCAGGCAGTCCGAGGTGGGTCCAGCCTGTTAAGGCCTGAGCCCAATCCCAGCCTGAGGCCTTGGGCCAGGGCCTGAGCCATCGTTTTGAAGCCCTGCCTGGCCCATGGGCCTGACCCATTGGCCCGTTCAAGGCCCGCCCAAAAGCCCAGCCTGAGGCCCGGCCCACCTAGCCCACCCGATGCCCAGTGTTATTTTTAATGAAAAATAATAAAATTTTGGTGGAAAAAATAAAAAAAATTTGTTTAGGCCCACCCAAAGCCCGAGGCCCGCTTAAAGCCCGAATACCCCTAGGCTTGGGCTTGGACCTGGGCCTAATTTTTTGGCCTGTGGCCCAGTCCGGCCCGCCCCGATTTTTTGGGAGAGCCGCAATGCCCGACATGGGCCTGGCCCGGGCCAAAATTACACCCATATCCATGGCACGATTTGGTTTTGTTTCTCAGCGACTGAAAAGGATTTATGTGTCACGAGTGGGATGGGATATATCATCTCATGGCCAATGTTTTATATATCTATCATCCTATATATATAAATATATATATTTATTCATTTATTGGAAAAGACTATAGTAAAAAATGTGTACCATATACACCTTATAATTAAAAAAAATGACATAATTTTATATTTTCTGAGTCATAATTATAAAAAAAAATCATAATCAAACACAAAAATATCATAACCGAATATTTCAAAATAATGTCATAATTAAAGAAGAAAATTATGCATAACTAAAGAAGAAAATAATATAATTAAATGTGCATATAGTATGGAGTGTGTATAATAAGATTCACCTGATTTATTATATAAAACACATATCTTGAAATAATTTTAAAATTGTCACATGTATATTTTTTAAGAATGTTCATATTGTTAACTTCTCCAGTGAAATAACTGTTCATAATTGTTCAAATTCAACTCATTTTTTTAGAAATCAAATAATAAAAAAAAAATAGATATAAAATTATAAATACACTACTGCTAATATATATAGGGGTTGGGCTAATGAGTGTAGATTGAAATTTGAGGGTGAGTTTCTTCTAAGTATCGTGTTCAACTCCCACTTAAGACCACACTCGTAAATTCTGCCTATAATTTATTTGATTCATGTGAATGAGGTTCTTTTCCGGACACTTACTCATAAAAAATTATATATGTAATCAGTAATGTTAGGTATTATGAAAAACTTTTCATGAAAATAATTATGAAAACTGTGTGATCTTTAGATTACATTTAAAATAAAGTAACACACGCTAATCAAAATAATTCAATTATCATAAATCTTTCATGATTATTTTCATAAATTTTTTTTTATAATCCCTAACTTTTCTCATATGAAATATATATGTGTAGATCGCACAAGAAAATGACACTGTGGTATTAATTACACCGGACAAGGTACGTGTTTGTGTTGAGAGAGAGAGAGAGAGAGAGAGAGAGAGAGAGAGAGAGAGAGTCTCATGAGTTATGACCGTTCATCGTCTTATTCTTCATTTGCTAAGAGAGAGAGAGAGAGTCTCATGAGTTATGACCGTTCATCGTCTTATTCTTCATTTGCTATTGGTTCTCTTGTCCTATCCCGAAGTCACGCTCTAGCATAAATGCATGCACATGCATTATGCCTGAATTTTCTTTAATTCTAATTGTTTTCACTATCTTAAGAATAATTATTGATTTTGTTTTTGTTTTTGTTTTTTAATTTGAATTGATGGGCCAATCAAATACCCTGGTGGTTTGGTTGGACTGTTGACTCCCCGGTAATCCGATTAGGGCTTCAACTCTAAAAAATTTATATAGTAATGATTTTCAAAAATATATGACAATAATAAACTTGTAAAATATGTTTATATGATGGATCTTGTATTTAAATGAAATTATCACAATAAGACATATTATTCTGTATAAAATTTTTGTATCAAATCAAATTAATTTTTCTCAACATTCAATAGGAAAGAAAAAACATTTGACGAATCTGTTACAAACCACCATGACTACATATGTGGATAAGCTTTAAAATTTGGGGCTAATTACATTTTTTTTATTTTATTTATCTCTCAAGTGTGTAATATGTCATTTTGATTATAATATTTTTGTTGCGTTAATTTTATTTTCAAAGTATTAAATGTGTGGTAAAGTAATTTTCATGACTAACACTGGCAATATTTATCATTATGGTCAGAGAGTATTTTCAAAATAAAAAATTACACATCAGGAAAAAGAAAAACTTTCCATGTACAAATTGAAATAATTGAAATATCAAAATCAAAATGATATAAAATCTTACTAGGTGTCAAAAGTGTAAAGCCATTTTTTTTTTTTTTTTTTTTTTTGATAGAGTTGAAATTTTTTGTTTGAAAAATATACTCCTATTCTTAAAATGAATATTGATAATGTTAGTTATGTGAACAACTCACTACAAAAAAAAACACCTTTGGCGACTAAATTTTTAGTCGCCAAAGGTCGAATTTTAGTCGCCAAATGTCAGAAATCCACTTTCCCCGACTAAAAGTTTTAGTCGCCCATTTTGTCGCCAAAACATGGTCGCGGATGCTTTTCGCGACTAAAAATCTGTTAGTCGCGAAAGGTCAGCTCTTCAGCGACTAAACCATTAGTCGCCAATAGTCAAATTCAGTTTTTGGAATTTAACCTTTGGCGACTAAACTATTTGTCGCCAATAATTAATTATTTATTTTATTATTTTAACCTTTGGCGACTAAAGATTTTGGTCGCCGAAAGTCTTTGAAAAAAAAAATTTTTTTTGCTCCGCGCAGTGCCTACCAAGTTTCGAACCTATGACCATCCACTTCCTATGTTTGTTAACCTTCAGCAACACTCTTTTCCCCACTATGCCACTACACTCTCACGTGATTATTATTGCAACAAATATTATTTATATACTAAATTTTCCGGTTTTAGTACAAACTCTACATATAAATAATTATTTTTATTTAATGTTATTTAATGTATTTAATAAAGTATTTACTAAAAAAAAATCTGAGAGGACTTTTGGCGACTAAATATGAATTTTAGTCGCCATTTATATGCTTTTTGGCTACCAAATTCTGTTTTGTCGCTAAAAACGTGAGTTTCCGCCCAGAATAACTACAATCGGCGACTAAACTCTTTTTTTGTCGCCAAAAGCTCGAGTTTTGCCGACTAAAATCATTTTTAGTCGCCACTTGTCCAGGTTTTAGCTACTAAAATTGTGTTTGTCGGTATAACACCTCTATTCGGCGACTAAAGGTTTTTTTAGTCGCGAAAACCTATAGATTTGGCGACTAAATGGTTTTTGTCGCCAAAAACCGTGCCTTTTAGCTACTACAATTTTTTCAGTCGCTAAAACTACTACATTCGGCGACTAAACCCACTTTTAGTCGCTAAAAGGTCTATATTCGGCGACTAAAGTAGTTTAGTCGGCAAAAGTTCTCAGCTTTGGCGACTAAACTGATTTTAGTCGCCATTTCCACTACTTTCAGCGACGAAAACCGTTTTTTTAGTCGCCAATTGTGCATTTTCTTGTAGTGACTTTAACCCACATTTCATATTTTTTTTCATCCTTTTTTTGCCCTTTTATTTACTGTTGGTAAAAATCTAGTTTAAGCCCAATCGACAATGATTGATCGACAAGTTTCAACTGATTTTAAATAAATACAAATAAAAATCAGGTTTTGTAGTTGAATTCTATGCCTTAAATAGATTAAGGACTTCCTTGGAGGTAATTAAATAAAGAAGAAAATGGAACCGAACAGAATATGCATTTATTCAATTAAATTGTCACTTGCTATCAATTACAATAACTCAAACAAGAACAAAGAAATGAAAACATACAACAATCAACAGAAAGAAGAGAAATTAGAGGGTTGAAAAAGCTACTTGTTTAATCTACTCCTAAAATGTATAATTTAGAACTACTCCTAAATAACTCTGTAGGAGTGTGTTTGATGGTCAATTGATGTTCTCTTTTTTCACTCTTCAAGTCCTCTTTTTATACTTGCATGGCCATCTCATGTTGTAACTATCAATCTATAATCTTCCTTGATCTTTACTCCACTCAACCATATCCTATATCTTCATAGGAATTACTTGCAAATTTTGTATTTTGACTTTTTTTTTTTTTTTGATCGGCAAAGAAAAAATTTCATTAAAAACATGAAATTTAAAGGTACAAGGAAATAAGAACGCATTGAGAGAGATTCGAAGAGTAAAACACTCTCCTACTACTGCTACTCACGTCTTTACAACCAACCCCTAAGCCTCACAATTTTATATTTAAAAAGACAAATAAAACAAAAACACAAAATCTAGAGCCCCACACCTACAACACTGATACATAACTAGAACCCACGCCAGCCTCGAGTGCCCTACACCTGACCCAAACAGCTCTTGAACCCCCAAACTCTAGAAAACCCCACGCCTGACCGGACACACCTGTGACTGCCGAGAACCACCTGAGACTGCAAAACCTGCCGATTTCTCCTTCTTGATTCAACAAAGTCCTTGCGCTCGACTACAACCTCCGCCGGGACTGCTGGTATCTCCTCTATTGCTGCTGTTGCCTCCACCTAAGCTACTTCTCCCACGGTTTTCCTCTCCCAAACAGCTCCCTCTGATTATCCTCACCAACAAAACGTTGAGCAGTCCCCTCTTTGTAGACCCTGCGCCATACTCCTCTTAACCGAACACAAACACCGACCACCAAGAAATGAACGGAAATCACCCCTCAAACTCCCACTCGCACGGAGCGCTCGAATGACGATCCTAATCAACTTCGGATCCACCACCCCTCAAACTCCCGTACGCAGAGAAAGTGCCCGAATGAAGTTCCTGAACCAACCCACCCAAGGTCAATGCCACCACCCTAAACCGAGACCCATGGCCGAAACTGAACACCATGGCCGAAGAACCCACCAAACCACCTAACAAAGCTTCCAAAACGCACCAAAGCCCCCGGATAAGATAGATCTAAACCACCCAAGGAATACTCAGCTACCAACCCCAAAGAAAACCACTGAAAACAAGCAGTCTAACAAAAACGAAAGATCTAAACCGGCAACCTAATCAAATCTAGAGCTTAGATCTGAAAAGGAGAAACGGAAAAACAAAAGAGAACAACAACAACACAAGAAGAAAAAGCTAGGCCAGCCAACCGCCATGGCCAAAAGCGGCGGCCGGCTGGCCAACAGTGAGGCCCGAGATGGAGGTTTTTTAGAGAGAGAGTTTTTTCAAATGAGAGAGCTCTAATTGTATTTTGACTTGATATTGATCCCCCGATTTTAGCATATGGTTTATAATTGATTTTGACAAATATCTTTATTGGCTTTTTTTAATCTTTTCAAGCCACATCGTCATTTCTTCCATGCCATGTTACTAGCATATTTGTCACGCCATATCAGCATACCTGTTGACAGAAATAATAAAAACAAATGTGGTCAAGGTTATTCTTTGAAAATAGTTTATAATTTCAATTGATAGACCATAATCGAACTTAGCCATAACTAATAGGTCACAATCGACAAAAAAAAATAAAATGTGGTGCAAACAATGCCCCCTCATTTAAATGGATTGAAGAATGAAATACAATTAAATGATTTATACGACGATTTATCACAATCGACAAAAAAATATTTTATGGTGCAAATAATGCCCCTGCCTGATTTGCATCACTAGTACTTTCTAAGGCTTTACACTACCCATAAATGGTATAGTTTGAGCCCTTTTGTATTTACTGAAGCAAGGCATATGCTTACACTTCTAACATTTAGCCCTATTTCAAATTTTGAAACAAAAATAATTAACTAGCCTTCTACCGATGCAAAGTATAACTAATTGGCCATCGGCTATTAAACTGGCACGTGTCGACACTAAACAATTAGCCATTAAATTGGCCTTTATGCAAAGTATAACCATTTTGGTCGTTGGCCATTATTGGTTCGGCAAGTATTGGCTATTATATGCCCTTTTTTTTTTTTTTTTATTCCATCAAACTTACAAGTATAAGATGTTTTTGTTAACTAGTTCATCAAAATTAACTTTTGATGTGAACCACAAACCCATGGTGGTCGTTGGATAGCACAAACCATAATATCAAATGGTTTTAGAAAATCAAAACTTTTAACAAATTTAACAATGTCAAAAAATTCAAATTCAACAAATGTGGGTTATTCATAATTTTCAGATATGTTTAGTTTAAAATCATGCCCCCCACGTTCATAATTTTCAGCCATTTTTTGCTTAAAATTATACCCCCAAGTGAATCTTCACCATTATTTTGTGATAAATTTTTAACATTTTTTGAGAGAATGAGTTGTTATTCTTTTTTAGCCATTAATGGCTTGTCACTTTTTGCCACGTTTGGCAAAACATCATGGCTCCCAAGTGAACCTTTATCATCAGAATTCTCAATATTTTTTGAAAAAATGAGTTATTTTTTAATTTTAGCCATTAATGGCCTACGAAAATTTTCCAAAGTCTTATTATCTTCATGACTTGGTGTGCTAACCCTTCAAGCCACATACCTTAGCTCTTCATGAATGTTTTGTTAGAAATGGGTTTTGGAAGTTTTGAAAAAATAGATTTTTCCTTAATTTTGGTCTATTTTTTAGGTGGGACCCATGCACCAAAGTTGGCGAATCTAAATGGTAACGCTTTTTATGCCGCGTTGTGATTCACGTGGTATATTTGGTTGCTCAAAACCATTATCGGGTGAATGAAAAATTGAAACCAAAGAAAGCTCCATGGAAATGGTGTTTTTGGTGAAATTTCCTAGAGGTTTGGTTTAAGACTTATCCCACATTGATTTGGTGGGCAAACTTTGAGTGGGTTTATAAGGGTTGAGTTTGGAACTTAGGGTAGGCCCCAAGGGGCACCCAAGTTTTGTAGAAGGGGAGGTTGTGGGCAAAGTGGGCTAGACCCATTGGACCCAAAATAAACACACACGCGCTCGCTGCCGCCGCCGTTTGTCTGGGCTTAGGCGCAGGTGTGTGGTTGGGTTAGGCTTGTCCGGCCTAATACTTATCTTTTGGGGCCAAAAACATTTGAATTTTATTTTTCTAAAATTAAATTCTAATTTTTTGGAATTTAAATTTCAAAAATTAATTTCAAAATTGGCTCCGGTTTTTTTCCCATCCGAACAAATGAATATCTGTTTGAATTTAAACCAAACAGATTCATATCTGTTTGAATTTAAACCCAACAGCCACATTACCTGTTCATTCAAATCGAATAGATATAATACCTGTTCAAACAGGTTTTGCACATGTTTAATTCAAATTGTACAGCCACCTTTACATCTATAAATAGGCAGTCCCTTACTTGTTTTTTTCACTCCAATTTTCGTCTCAAATTCTGCCTGCTCTTTCTGCATTTTGCTAAATTATTTTCCTTGTGAGAAAGAGTGTAAACACTTAGTATATGTGTTGTGTGAATAGTGTGTAGTGCTGCTACTATTCATCGTTGATCATTTTATCTTAAGAGATAGACGTCCACAATTTGAAAGTACCGTAGAGATGACGAATCTATCTTAAGGATACAGTGTTAAACACTAGATTTGATCAAAACTTTGTTCGAGAAATTAAAAAAGTAAGTTGTTAATTTATTTTCGGTTTTATTATTTTTTATATCAGATTTTGATTTTATTTTTGTAACAAAATAAAAATCTGTTTTTTAATTTATTTATTTTTATTTACTGGTTTGGTTTTTGTAATCAAACTATCTCTCTTCTTTTCTTTATTTCTTCTGTATTCCGTTTGTTGTTAAGTACACAAATAAAATTTGTTTTTAAATACAATGAAGATTGTCATACAATCTTAAGATAGATTATTTTTTGGTGTCTTTATTGTATTTATTTTTCTATACTTTCACAAAATGGTATTCTGGTTGAAAAATACAAATAATAGTAATATACTGTTTGGCAAATAGTAATAATATACTGTTTATTTTTTTGACAACTAGTAGTAATATACTGGTGTCATTAACAATTGCAGAATATTAATTTGTGTTATAAAAAATTATTGTGGTATTTTATTTTTTTAGTTTTAGTAACAAGAAAAGTAAAATTATTTTCTGTTATAATTTATTTTCTGGTTTTAGCAACTAGGAAATTAATTTGGTTTTGGTTTTGGTTTTGGTTTTTTTCTGATTTTTCGTAATTAGATATTATGGCTGTTGAAAGTAGTACTCCAAATCCGATCGCTACAATGACTCCGGTCCTTATCCAGAACCATGTTCAAGTTTCAATAAATCATGGAGAAAAATCGAAAAAATGTAATGGCACTGAGTTTAAGAGATGGCAGCAGAAAATGATATTCTATCTTACAACTCTAAATTTGGCCCGATTTCTCTGTGAAGAGGCTCCAGTACTTAGAGAGTATGAAAGTGATCGGCAAGTTGTTGCCGTTGTAAACGCTTGAAAACATTCTGATTTTCTGTGCAAAAACTACATCCTCAATGGCCTTGACAATATACTATATAATATTTACAGCCCTCTGAAAACAGCAAAAGAATTGTGGGATTCTTTAGAGAAAAAATACAAGACAGAGGATGCCGGCACAAAGAAATTTATTGTTGGTAAATTTTTGGACTTTGTTATGGTAGACTCCCAAATGGTAATTTCTCAAGTTCAAAATTTTCAATTAATTTTGCGTGATATTTATTCTGAAGTTATGTCTCTTAGCAAGCCTTTCCAAGTCGCTGCTTTAGTGGAAAAATTACCACCGGCTTGGAAAGATTTCAAAAATTATTTAAAACACAAACGCAAGGAGATGACCATGGATGAATTGATTGTAAAACAAAGAATTTGGGAAGATAACTGAAAGGCTGAAAAGATGAATAGTAAAAATCCCATCGAGTCCAAGGCTAATGTGATTGAACAAGTGCACATACCACATAACAAAAGGAGGAAGTTTACTGGAGATGGTCCTAAACAAGGCGACAACAATATCAATAAAAAGTTCAAAGGTAAATGCTATAACTGTGGCAAGACCTAACATCGAGCCTCTGATCGTCGCCGCCCTAAGAAGGATCGCGGGAGTACATGTAACAACCCAGATTTTTAATTATTCTGTAGAATTTATACTAATATTATTTGATCACAATTAGGAAAATATGTAATTTATTATATATTATTATGTGTAATTTTATAAAACAATATAATTATTAAAAGTTTAGGGGTCAAACTATAAATAAATAATTAATTTACTGTTGGTATATAATAAAGTATAATTTAATTATGGATTAATTAGCTTATATAGTTATTATAAAGAATTAGGGCCAAAATGTAATTATAGGAAATTAATTAGATAACTATAGATCTAAAAGGATTTGAATCCAAATCTGAGGAGGATTTGCCGTGGACACGTGGAGGGAAATGGTTCGGCCTGCCTCCCTATAAATGGAGAGGAGAGCAAGATCAAAGAAGAAAGAAAAGAAAGAAAGAAAAGGAAAGAATGAAGAAAGAAAGGAAAGAAAGGAAAGAGAGAAAGAAGGAAAAAAATGATGGAAGCTGAGAAAGTCTTTGGTAGTGGAAAGAAAGAGTGATGTATTAAAGTTAAGGTGAGTTATATTATACCTTGAGTCACCAAAATGTATTTTATGTATGTTTTAACTTACCATAGTCTACTTTATACAAGTTATGTTTTATAAGTTATTATAAATTATACTACTATTTCGGTTACGTGGATTATTTTCTGAACCCTCTTTATTTAAAATGAAACCCATGGATATGTTTGTTTATATTTTAAAGAATATTTGACTATAACCTTATAAATAATTATGTTTTGTAAGTACCACCACAGGAGTCCCACGCCTTGGGGGACTTAAATAACCACTGGCCTCTGTTTGACCACTTTGTGGTCCTCTGTTTGTTATGGATCCATTGACCTCTATTATGTGCGGAGCTAAGTGCTATACTATTGTGGGAGTCACCTCTAGAATCCGTACGAGCCACCTCTTGAATCTGTACCTCTGTTCTGACTGTCACTTCTGTGACCTCTGTTCCATTATGTTCAGTACCGTGGTTATGACTATATATTTACATAATTTATGTATTTCAGTTCTGCCACTTAAATGATTTGTTTGCCAATGATCTATTCACCAAACTGAGTTCTGTAAATGTTTTGGCCTAATTAACTATCCATGGTTATTTCGTAACCCTTATACTCTTAGTATAATATTTCTCACTTTGCCATGTGCTTATAGTTATTTACCAATTTTTAGGAAATAATGCAATTCAGAAATAGCCTTTGGAAAGTCTTAGATGCGGGGCAGCGGAATAGACACACACAGTATTTTTATGATATTTCTCTATGTAAATATCGGCCTTTTTGGTCAATAAATTTTGTAATAAAAATAGAAACTCCGATAATTATTTTGGTACCCTCATTTAAATATTACTTCCACTCGCATTTATTAATTTGTTTATGAAATGGGTCGGAGGTAACTTCAGTTACTGGCCATCACGATGCTTAACTCTTGGGTACGGAGAGCGGGTCGTGACAAGTGGTATCAGAGCAATGGTTTTTTTTTTTTATTTAAAAAAAATCATCATTGGAGCATAGGACACATGCACATTTAAGAAGTGGGATAGCGGGTAATTAGGATCTAAATATTATATTTTGTTAGTCGATTTAATTATATTATAATTTTATAGGATTATATATATATATAATAATTTTTTTTTTAGTGTGCCTAATTTGTGAAGGATATTAGATATAATTGATATTTGCTATAGTAAAAGAAGGACAAGAAAAGAAGGATGTCGGGCTCAAGTACCCACCAAAATTATAATATAATTAAATACATATAATTTTCAGTTCAATATTAAAAAAAAAAAAAAAATTATTTTGATGTTTTTTTTTAAAAGTGGGATCAAATTATAAAGATACTAATTTTGAAACTATTTCCCATCAATGAAAAGTTCATCTCAAATTTTTCAATTCTTGCATATAATTCTGTCATTGTGTTCTCATTTTTATTTATTTTTATCGTAAACAAAACGAGTGAAAAGTTTTTAAAGTCGCTTTTTATTTCTTATTTTGGCCCAAAACAAATTTTGACAACTAGACAGTGAGTTATTTTTGGTAAATTTTTTTTTTAGGTAATAATTTCTATCAGATTAATCATCTAATATATATTTATCAGAGTGCGCAGCGGATAGCTTGCATATATGACAAATTTCGAGGACGAAATTTTAAAAGGAGGGAAGATTGTAACAACCCAAATTTTTAATTATTCTGTAGAATTTATACTAATATTATTTAATCACAATTAGGAAAATATATAATTTATTATATATTATTATGTGTAATTTTGTAAAACAATATAATTATTAAAAGTTTAGGGGTCAAAATATAAATAAATAATTAATTTACTGTTGATATATAATAAAGTATAATTTAATTATGGATTAATTAGCTTATATAATTATTTATAAAGAATTAGGGCCAAAATGTAATTATAGGAAATTAATTAGATAACTATAGATCTAAAAGGATTTGAATCTAAATCTGAGAAGGATTTGCCATGGACACGTGGAGGGAAATGGTTCGGCCTGCCTCCCTATAAATGGAGAGGAGAGGAGAGCAAGATCAAAGAAGAAAGAAAAGAAAGAAAGAAAAGGAAAGAAGGAAGAAAGAAAGGAAAGAGAGAAAGAAGGAAAAAAATGATGAAAGCTGAGAAGGTCTTTGGTAGTGGAAAGAAAGAGTGAAATATTAAAGTTAAGGTGAGTTATATTATACCTTGAGTTACCAAAATGTATTTTACGTATGTTTTAACTTACCATAGTTTACTTTATACAAGTTATGTTTTATAAGTTATTATAAATTATATTACTATTTCAGTTACGTGGATTATTTTTTAAACTCTCTTTATTTAAAATGAAACCCATGGATATGTTTGTTTATATTTTAAAGAATATTTGACTATAACCTTATAAACAATTATGTTTTGTAAGTACCACCACGGGAGTCCCACGCCTTGGGGGACTTGAATAACTACTGGCCTCTATTTGACCACTTTGTGGTCCTCTGTTTGTCATGGATCCATTGACCTCTGTTCTGTACGGAGCTAAGTGCTACACTATTGTGGGAGCCACCTCTAGAATCCGTACGAGCTACTTCTTGAATCTGTACCTCTGTTCTGACTGTCACTTCTATGACCTCTGTTCCATTATGTTTAGTACCGTGGTTATGGCTATATATTTACATAATTTATGTATTTCAATTCTACCACTTAAATGATTTGTTTGTCAATGATCTATTTACCAAACTGAGTTATGTAAATGTTTTGGCCTAATTAATTATCCATGGTTATTTCGTATCCTTTATACTCTTGGTATAATATTTCTCACTCTGCCATGTGCTTATAGTTGTTTACCAATTTTCAGGAAATAATGCAATTCAGAAATAGCCTTTGGAAAGTCTTAGATGCGGGGCTGCGGAATAGACACACACAGTATTTTTATGATATTTCTCTATGTAAATATCGGCCTTTTTGGTCAATAAATTTTGTAATAAAAATAGAAGCTCCGATGATTATTTTGGTACCCTCATTTAAATATTACTTCCGCTCGCGTTTATTAATTTGTTTATGAAATGGGCCGAAGATAACTTCAATTACTGGCCATCACGATGCTTAACCCTTGGGTACGGGGAGCGAATCGTGACAGTACAAGCAAGAAGACTACTAATCAAGCCAATGTGATAGAACTTGATTATATCTCTGACGGGGTAAATGACATCAATCTCTCTGTTGTGGTGTCCGAGGCTAATTTGATTGGAAATCCCAAGGAGTGGTGGTTTTACACTAGGGGAACTCGGCACATTTGCGCGGATAAAAAGATGTTCACTACCTATAATGAGGCTGCAAATTGTGAGCACCTATTCATGGAAAATTCATCTACTTCTGTTGTGGCTGGACAAGGGAAAGTAGTCTTGAAGATGACATCAGGGAATGAACTAATCCTCAACAATGTGCTACATGTACCAGACATCCGAAAGAATTTAGTTTCTGGTTCTTTATTAAGTAAAAATAGTTTTAAGCTTGTTTTTTAGTCTGATAAATTTGTATTAACAAAAAGTGGTATGTATGTTGGTAAGGGATACATAAGTGATGGTCTCTTCAAGTTGAATGTAATGACGGTTGTACCAAAACTTGCTATTAATAAGAATAATACATCTTTTGCTTATATTCTTGAGTCGAATTTATGGCATAGTAGATTAAGATATGTAAATTTTGATGCTTTTGCGTAGATTAATTGGTTTGGATTATATACTAAAATTTGAAATTGATCCTAATCACAAATGTGAGATTTGTGTAGAAGCGAAACTAACGAAGGCTCTATTTAAATCGGTTGAAAGAAAAACCGAACCTCTATAATTAATTCATACTGATGTATGTAATCTTAAATTTGTTCAAACTAGAGGAGGCAAAAAATATTTCATAACATTTATCAATGATTGCACAAGATATTGTTATGTATATTTACTTAGAAATAAAGATGAAATCTTGGAAATGTTTAAATTATACAAAACTGAAGTTGAAAATCAACTTAGTAAAACCATTAAAATGGTTAGAAGTGATAGGGGTGGTGAATATGATGCACCATTAAATGAATTTTGTGCACAATATGGCATTATTCACCAAACTATAGCACCATATTCTCCACAGTAAAATGGAATTGTTGAAAGAAAGAATAGAACCCTTAAAGAAATGATGAATGACATGTTACTAAGTTCAGGCTTACCGCAGAACTTGTTGGGGGAAACAATATTGTCTAACAGAGTACCCCACAAGAAAACCAACAGTACTCCTTATGAATTGTGGAAAAGTTGACCACCTTCTTACAAATACTTAAAAGTGTGGAGGTGTTTGGAAAAAGTTGAAGTTCCTATTCCGAAAAAGGCTAAGATAGGACCAAAAATAGTGGATTGTGTGTTTATTGGTTATGCTCAAATAGTAGTGCATATCAGTTTCTGACTTATAAATTAGAAATACCTGATATAAATGTGAACACTATTATAGAGTCAAGAAATGCTGTGTTTTTTGAATATGTCTTTCCTTACAAGAAAGGACATGAATTAAGTTTACAGAAAAGAACTTATGATTGTACACAAAGTCAAGAGACTAATGACAATCAAACGTAAGAGACTAGTAATGGTCTCGATTAGCAGGATTTAACTGATGATGAACCAAGACGAAATAAGAGAGCTAGAACATCAAAATCCTTTGGTCCAGATTTTCTAACATACCTGTTAGAAAATGAACTTCAAAGTTTTAAGGAAGCAATGATAGGTCCTGAAGCACCTTTGTGGAAAGAAGCTGTTAATAATGAAATTAAATCCATTATGCAAAATCATACTTGGAAATTGGTGGATCTTTCACCCGGTTCTAAACCTCTTGGATATAAATGGATAATCAAGGGAAAAATGAAAGCAAATGGTTTAATAGACAAGTATAAAGTAAGACTTGTAGTAAAAGGTTACAAACAAAAGGACGGTCTGGAATATTTTGACACGTATTCTCCTGTGACAAGAATAACATCCATTCGCATGTTTATTGTTATAGCAGCGTTGTATAATTTAGAAATATATCAAATGGATGTTAACACAATTTTCTTAAATGGTGATCTAAATGAAGAGATCTATATGGAATAACCTGAAGGGGTTGTAGTGCCAGGGCAAGAAAAGAAAGTTTATTGGCTTGTAAAATCTCTTTATGAATTAAAACAATCACCTAAGCAATGGCATGAAAAATTTGATCATGCTATGCTTACTAATGGGTTTAAGACAAACGAATATGATAAGTGCATCTATGTTAAAAACACTGACAAAGGTTATGTCATCGTTTGTTTTTATGTGGATGATATGCTTATCATTGGAAGCAGTCAAAACATGATCAAATCAACTAAGCAAATGCTGAACGAAAGATTTGATATGAAAGATATGGCGGTCGCAGATGTAATATTAGGAATGAAAATTACTAAAATATCTTATGAATATGCATTATTTCAATCTCATTATATTGAGAAAATTCTTGGTAAATATATCAAGGATGATATGAATGTAGCTAGAACACCTATAGACATCAGTCTTTATTTATCGAAAAATAAAGGTGATGAGGTTTCTCAGTTAAAATACTCCTAAATTATTGTAAGCCTAATGTACCTAATGAATTTTACTCGTCGTGATATAGCTTATGCTGTCAATAAATTGAATAAGTACACTAGTAATCCCGGAGGAGACCATTGGAAAGCGATCATTTGGGTTCTTAGATATCTAAGATTTACCCGTAATCATGGTTTGAACTTTACTCGATATCTTGCAGTACTAGAAGGTTATTATGATGCTAATTGGATATCGGATACTAAAGATTTAAAATCCACTAGTGGATATGTCTTTACTTTGGAAGGCGCTGCTGTTTCTTGAAAATCCACTAGTAGATATGTCTTTACTTTGGAAGGCGCTGTTGTTTCTTGAAAATCCATGAAACAAACATGCATCGCACGATCCATAATGGAATCTGAGTTCATTTCTTTAGACAAAGCAGGAGAAGAAGCAAAATGGCTTCGCCACTTCTTAGAAGACATTCCAATGTGGCCTAAACCTATGCCAGCTATTTTGTATTCATTATGATAGTCAATCTGCAACAAGCAGGGCACATAATCATATGTATAATGGTAAGTCACGACATATTCGTTGTCGACATAATATCACAAGGCAATTGCTCTCAAATGGAATAATCTCAATAGATTATATAAAATCTAAAGAGAATATTGCGGATCCGTTAACAAAAGGTTTGACAAAAGAGCAAGTATATAGTTCATCGAAGGGGATGTGATTAAATCTTATTACATAAGAGTCATCATAATGATAACCCTACTTATATGACTGGAGATCCTAAGAACTAAGTTCAAAGGGACAACTAAGTTATGTGTGGCTCGCCAGAAATCATAAAGGAATTAAAATTCCCTACCCATTCCTGTGGTGAGAGTGATATCTGCAACATGTGTTGTATGCAGGGGTTTAAGGATAGGCTTTGCTTTTAATGATTACTTATATCTTGATTTAGGCATAAAAAACAAGACGAGTGTAAAAGACACTCACAATAAGAATCACCTATATGAGTGTCGAACTGAGGCCGGTTCTATAAGAATGAAGAGGCTAAATTCTCTAGAAGCACTCACGAATAACTAGGAGCGTTCAAGGCCAAAATGAACATAACTGTGAGAACCACGTTGTGTCAAAAAATATTTTATGTGAAATCTATTGTCTTGGTTTACACAAATGGCTGAACAATTCAAGGCATCACGTCCATTGGTTAGCTAGAAAGTTCGATAGGTTATCACAAAGGAAGGTTCAAGACCGAAAGCGACCTATCCTGATACAAGATATTTTCGATTTATACTCTTTTGACAAATTCTGTATATTGTTGCATTTTCGTTGTCATCAAGTTCCATTCATATGAGGGATTGTTAGAAATGGGTTTTGGAAGTTTTGGAAAAAAACATATTTTTCCTCAACTTTGGTCTATTTTTAAGATGGGATCCATGCGCTAAAGTTGGCTGGTCTAAGTGGTAACGCGTTCTATGCTGCGTTGTGATTCACGTGGTATATTTGGTTACTCAAAACCATTATCGAGTGAATGAGAAATTGAACCCAAAGAGAGTTCTATGAACATGGTGTTTTTGGTTAAATTTTCTAAAGGTTTGGTTTAAGGCTTGTCCCACATTGATTTAGTGACCAAACTTTGAGTAGGTTTATAAGGCTTGAGTTTGGAACTTGGGGTAGACCCCAAGGGGCACCCAAGTTTTGTAGATGAGGATGTTATAGGCAAAGTTGGCTATATCCATTGGACCCAAAATAAACACACACGCGCGCCGCCGCCGCCTGTCCGTTCGTCCGGTCGGGCTGGGCTGGGTGCGGGTGCGTAGTGCGTAGTGTGTGGTTAGGTTGGCTTGTCTGGTCCAATACCTATCTTTTTGGGCCAAAAACATTTGAATTTTATTTTTCTAAAATTAAATTCTAATTTTTTGGAAGTTGAATTTTGAAAATTAATTTCAAAATTCCCTCTGACTTTTTCCCCACTCAAACAGATGAATATCTGTTTGAATTTAAACCAAACAAATTCATATATGTTTGAATTTAAACCCAACAGCCACATTACCTGTTCATTCAAACCGAACAGATATAATACTTGTTCAAACAGATTTTGCACTTGTTTAATTCAAACTGTACAACCACATTTACACCTATAATAGGCAGTCAATTTTCGTCTCAAATTTTGCCTGCTCTCTCTGCATTTTGCTGCATTATTTTTCTTGTGAGAAAGAGTGTAAACACTTAGTATATTCGTTGTGTGAATAGTATGTAGTGCTGTTATTATTCATCATTGATCATTTTATCCTGGGAGATAGACGTCCACAATCTAAAAGCACTGTGGAGAGGACGAATTTGTCTTAAGGACACAATGTTAAATACTGGACTTGATCAAAACTTTGTTCGAGAAATTAATAAAGTAAGTTGTTAATTTATTTTCTGTTTCATTATTTTTTATATCATATTTTGATTTTGTTTTTGTAACAAAATAAAATCTATTTTTTAATTTATTTGTTGGTTTGATTTTTGTAATCAAACTATCTCTCTCATTTCCTTTATTTCTTCTGTATTTCGTTTGTTGTTAAGTACACAAACATAATTTATTTTTTAAATACAGTGAAGATTGTTCTATATGTTTGGCTCTTCAAAACTATGTGTAACCTTATGAGTTACATTATTTTCATATCTTAATATTTCATTGGCCATTATGTCTTTTAATTTTTGCTTTCAATATAGAATTTCTTTATCAATTAGAAAAATTTAGCCTTTAAGTTGATGAATTTTTTCATCACAGTAATTTAAATCTCTTTGTGTAAAATAATACGGAGATGATGAAATTATTTGAAATCTTTGCCTATAAAGAGAATTAATTTCTTCTTTTAGGGCCAAGATTTCACTCTCGCACCAATAAATTTCATCATCACAATGCCAAATCATTCTTTTCACATAATTTGTCATGCCATTATGTTGGCAATAAGTAGTAGAACAACTACCATAACACTGACAATTTTCCTAATATGAGGTATTCCACTGATAATTTATAATGATGGGAACACTGCCACTCTATTGACAATTTGCATCCATGTGTTCACAAAATGTAAACATACATGTTGAAGGCATGGTTCCATAAGAATAAGTATGCTTCTTCACCATTATCACTCCAAGTTAGAATGGTTCCACTAGGCGTCCCAATTTATGTTAGTAAAAATCTAATTTAAGCTTAATCATCAGTGATTGATCGACAGGTTTCAACCGATTTTAAATAAACACAAATAAAAATCAGGCTTTGTGGTTGAGTTTTATGCCTTAAACAGATTAAGGACTTCCACTGAGGTAATTAAATAAAGAAGAAAATAGAACAAAAATAGAATATGTATTTATTCAATTAAATTGTCACTTGCTATCAGTTATAAGAACTCAAACAAGAACAAATATAGTAATCAACAGAAAGAAGAGAAATGGTGGGGTTGGAAAAGTTACTTGTTTAATCTACTCCTAAATGGCTAATTTAGAACTACTCCTAAATAACTCTACACAAGGGTGTTTGATGGTTGATCAAGGCCGGCCCTGGGGGCATAGGCCACAAGGCCATGGCCTATGGCCCCCTCAAAATAGACTAAAAAAAGAGGCCCCCTCCTATTATAATTTAGTATAATATATTAGGTATGTTTTAAGTCTAAAAAAATTAAAAAAGCCCAAACTAATTTAAAATAAATTCACCCATTAAAAAATTAAAAGGCCATTCAAAAAAATTAGTATTGTTATCCATCGAAAATAGATCCAAAAAAGGGGGTCTCTCTTATTATAGTTTAGTCTAATATATTAAGTATATTTTAAGTCCAAAAAAAATTAAGGAAGACCCAAATTAACTTAAAATAAATTAATCCATTAAAAAATTGAAAGGCCTATTTAAAATAATTAGCATTGTTATTCATTGAAAATGATTTTGCAAAAAAATTAGATTATGCAAGTATGATTGATTTATTTGCTTCTAAAAATACAAGAAGAGTGAGGATCAAACGATACTTATTAGTTATTGTAATGTAATGGGAAGTATTTTTTGTGATTTTGACATAAATCTTTTGTCCTTTACTTTCAATTTTTTTTTTCATTCAATAAAAAAAAAATGTGAAGGGCCCCAAAAATTTATTAGTTGATTATCGGCTTTCGGCCTCGAAAATCTCAGGGCCGGGCCTGTGGTTGATTAATGTTCTCTTTTTTCATTCTTCAAGTCCTTTTATACTTGCATGGCCACCTCATGTTGTAGCTATCAATCCATGATCTTCCTTAATCTTTGCTCCACTCAACTATATCTCATATCTTTATAGAAACTGCTTGCAGATTTTGTACTTTGACTTGATATTGATCCCCGATTTTAGCATATGGTTTCTAATTGATTTCAACAAATATCTTTATTGGCTCTATTTAATCTTTTCAAACCACATTATCATCTCTTCCATGCCACATTACTGGCAAACTTGTCACGCCATGTCAACATATCTGTCGACAGAAATAATAAAAGCAAATGTGGTTAAGGTTATTCTTTGAAAATAGTTTATAATTTTAATTGACAGACTATAATCGAACTTGTCCATAACTAATAGATCACACTCGACAAAAAAATAAAATATAATACAAACAATTACAGAGCATGGGTGTATTTAGTGGCTGAGCCACCATTGATTAGGGCACTTTGAGACACTTTTTGTTCTTCACATCTTTCGTTAAACTTCAAAAATAATAATACTAAATTTATCATATTTATATATCATATTATATTTATTATCTTATTTATCAACACAATATTGATATACAGCAGTGATTCAAAATTCTAATATTAGAGCTCTAATCAGAGTTCTACTGATATGACAAAAAAAAAAAAAAAACACAAAAACACAAGCTAAAACATCACATCATATAGAAAGACATACCATTAAAGCTCTTTCCAGAGCTCTTTTTCTAGAACTCTCAATCTTCATTTATTGATATAATATATTATACTATTTATGTATACTTTTAATACAATACTGACAATTAACTTCAACATCAATGATAATTTAAAATGATATGAAAATAAAATAGTGACTATAGCACGTGTCTTTTAAAAATTTAATAATCTAAAAAAATAAATAAAATAAAAAATTACAAAAAAAATCCTAATATTTGATTCTTATAACAAAATAAACTCGAGATTTTAATTTTGTCAATTTCAATATTAAAATTTTAATTTATTTTCAATCTAAACCATTTGTCTATTTCTCTTAAGTAAAACCAATGGAAAAAAACAGTATTTTTAGTTTTTTAAACTCAATAAAAAAAAATGATATTTTAGACATTTCATATATACCTACATTAAGTTTAATAATTAAAATACTTTTTTAATACTGATTTTACTTTAAAAAAAAAGCAAATGTTTAAATTGAAAATAAATTAACAAATAAGAATTTAAATTGATAAAATTAAAAATTAAAAATGTATTTTATTACAGCTTATAATGATCAAATTTTGAAGTTATTTTTATAATTTTTCTTAAAAAAAATAAAAGATCTTGAATAATTGTATCAGGAAAATGTTATAGACTCCAAATGAATTAGAAAATATTCTACCAAATCTCTCACATGAATATAAGACCCACACACATGTAATTTATGTAAATTTTATATCTATATAAAAAATATAATAAAATATTTAATAATCTATACTATATATTAAGCAAAAGGGGGTTTTTAACCCCAAGGCCTATGGGAGCTCCAATCTCCTAATCCTAATTTTCTAATTTTCTAATTTTTTGATTTAAAAAAAAAAACTCAGCATTTATTGACTTCTCCCAACCCAACCTCAGCATTTATTGACTTTTCTCAACCCACAATCTCTTTTGACTTATCTCATAATTATTGCAACATCCTTTTTAATTTCTCCCACAAACTATGGTTACACATAAAAATAAAAAATAAAAAAGATAAGAATTTAGCTATAGATCTCAAAAAGATATAACATCTAAATTTGAATTATGATTTAATAATATAATTATGTATTTTTTTTATGTATATTTATCAAAATTTTAAATCACTTAATGGGACAAATTAATCAATTTTCAATATTATTGATTTTTAATTTACAAAATAGATTAAAAAAAACTATTGACTGATTTATTTATTTAATAACAAAAATATTTCACAATCACTCTCTCCTAATCTCTCTCACAAATTTTCAAAAAAAAAAATATTAAAACTTGCATTCATTTTCTCTTCCCCAAAAAATCAGATAGGAGCTCCAATCTCCTAATCCTAATTTTCTAATTTTTTGATTTAAAAAAAAAAAACTCAGCATTTATTGACTTTTCACAGCCCAACCTCCGCATTTATTGACTTTTACCAACCCACAATCCCTTTTGACTTCTCTCATAATTATTGCAACACCCTTTTCAATTTCTCTCATACACTATGGTTACACACAAAATTTTTTAAAAAAAAGATAAGAATTTAGTTATAGATCTCAAAAAGATATAACATCTAAATTTGAATTGTGATTTAATAACATAATTATGTATTTTTTTTTATGTATATCTATCAAAATTTTAAATTACTTAATGAGACAAATTAATCAATTTTCCAAAATTATTGATTTTTAATTTACAAAATAGATTAAAAAAAACTATTGAATTTATTTATTTAATAACAAAAATATTTCATAATCTCTCCCTCCTAATCTCTCTTACAATTTTTTTAAAAAAAATATTAAAACTTGCATTCATTTTCTCTTCCCCAAAAAATCAGATAATATTTTCTATTAAAGTTATAGATATCTACCTATATTTTATATATTATATTATAACATAACAAAAAAAACTAAAAAACTAAAAAAAAAACTTTAAAGTTTATCTAAATAAACTTTAAATCAATAAAACTCACATATCTATCACATGTCTAACTCACATCATAACTTACCTAAATAATAATTAAAAACAAATAGAAACCACAGATAAATTAAATTTAAAAAAAAAGATACCCACAACTCCATCTTAAATAAATTGAAAAAAAAAAAATACCCGAATAGAAACCACACAAAAATAAAAATAAAAATAAAAAGATATATCTATCTATCTATCTATATCTATCTATCTATCTATACTATATATTAAGCAAAAGGGGATTTTTAACCCCAAGGCCTATGGGAGCTCCAATCTCCTAATCTTTTTGAGATCAAATTTAGATGTTATATCTTTTTAAGATCTATAGCTAAATTCTTATCTTTTTTTTAAAAAATTTTTGTGTGTAACCATAGTGTATGGGAGAAATTGAAAATGGTGTTACAATAATTATGAGAGAAGTCAAAAGGGATTGTGGGTTGGTAAAAGTCAATAAATGCTGAGGTTGGGTTGTGAGAAGTCAATAAATGCTGAGTTTTTTTTTTTTAAATCAAAAAATTAGAAAATTAGGATTAGGAGATTGGAGCTCCTATCTGATTTTTTGGGGAAGAGAAAATGAATGCAAGTTTTAATATTTTTTTTTTTGAAAATTTGTGAGAGAGATTAGGAGAGAGAGATTAGGAGAGAGGGATTATGAAATATTTTTGTTATTAAATAAATAAATCAGTCAATAGTTTTTTTTAATCTATTTTGTAAATTAAAAATCAATAATATTTGAAAATTGATTAATTTGTCCCATTAAGTGATTTAAAATTTTGATAAATATACATAAAAAAAACATAATTATATTATTAAATCATAATTCAAATTTAGATGTTATATCTTTTTGAGATCTATAGCTAAATTCTTATCTTTTTTATTTTTTATTTTTGTGTGTAACCATAGTTTATGGGAGAAATTAAAAAGGAAAAAAAAATCACAATTATCTCTAACTTAAATGTCACATAAGTACTTAAATAAATTAATAATAAAAATATAAACCCACAAAATATATATCTATATATGAATTACAAATATCCAATGTATATCATATTATTTATAAAAAAAAAAAAAAAAACTCTCGAATATATGTAACTTAAATAAATTAAAAACATATATACAGGTTATAAATATGCAATGTCTATCACGTTATTTTTTTAAAAAAAAATCCACAAGTTTTATTCATACAATTTACTCATGCACATCCATCACCCACAATTTACTCAATCAGATTTCTATCACGTAAAATCCAATACAAATCCACAAAAGACACTGCTTTGTAAATCTCACTCTCAATTAAATAAATTAATAAAAAAAATATAAACCTACAATATGTATCCAATGTCTATCACGTTATTTTAAAAAAAAAATCACAATTATCTATAACTTAAATATCACATAACTACTTAAATAAATTAATAATAAAAATATAAACCCCACAAAAATACCCGAATAGAAACCACACAAAAATAAAAATAAAAATAAAAAGATATATCTATCTATCTATCTATATCTATCTATACTATATATTAAGCAAAATGAGATTTTTAACCCCATGTCCTGTGGGAGTTTCAATATCCCAATATGAATTTTCTAAATTTTTTATTAAAAAAAAAAACTTAGCATTTATTGATTTGGTCAAAATTCTCTGATTAGCATTTATTAACTTTTTTCAATCTACATGCCTTTTTACATCCCTGCATTTATTGATTTGGTCAAAATCCTCTAATCAGTATTTAAAATCCCCTCATACAAATAATTATAGATACAATCTATATATAGTTACTGCAGTACCTTTTTCAACTTTTCTCATACACCATAGTTAGTGATAAGATTGTTAAATTATTTGTATAAAAAATTTTAAAAAATATAATTTATATATTAAAAAAAATCTAAAACAAATATAAATATTTATAATTATCCCGTGCTTAGCACGGGTGATAGGCTAATGCCTAAGCTAACTTATTTTGTCATATCTAATCCGAAGAGTTAGTGGTGAACGTGGTTATAGAATTGAAAATTGGAGAAAACAGATTTGGAAACTTGTGCAATTTATTTTTTATGAAACAAGATTTGAAGTTTTCGCATGCATTAATTTACTTACATCACCGATTGAGATTGCTTTTTTATCGTTTTCTAGCCATAAAGAGTGTTTATATTCCCACTCGGGCCTTGTGCCCGTTTCATCAGTAACTTCTTATGAGGGGTTGCTTAACCGTGAGAAGTGCTGCAGAGGGGTCGCACCTCCAGTGATGTAGTGTGTCTCTACTAGTTGAAAATTAAAAAAAAAATAAATAAATAAAATAAGTTTTTTTTTGTCTAATCACGAAGTTACACCTCACTGGGGGTCGACCCCCAGTGGGAGTCTGAAGCATTTTTGGCTTAACCATGGGATGGCTCTTTGTGAAAATAATAAATAATTTATTAAAAAGAAAGAAACTAGAATCAATGCCATTAGAGAAAAAATTCGAATCAATAATTTACAAATAAAATTTTTATTCATAATTTTTATAAAGAATGATTTTTTTTTTTTTTGGTTCTGGTTATTTCTAATCAAAATGACCCACAATTATTTTCATAATTTCAAAAAAAAAAAATATATTACATTTTAGTTGTGATTTTTATATAAAATTTTATTTGTAAATCATTTTTCAATTATCATTATCGCATCAGCCATAAATGTTTGAACTTCCATTAACAAAGGGTACTAGTTGCAACTTGCAAGAACTTGACATTTTGGCATGGTAAATTATAGTTTTCGAATTTTGATTATATAAAATGGTTGCTAAGTTCCTACATTAGATGTATAAGTTTGACCGTCTACATGTTCAAATTGAAAATCTTTATATAGACAACACAAAGAATAGATCTAAAGAAGATATCAAGACTAACACATTCAAGTAGAGGCGGGTAAAGGTTTATGCGACCTGCAAAATTCGCCCAACTTGCATATAGATAGACGATTTCGTAGACACAATACGGGCGGATACGGTTTGAAATATGATATGTTTGCGGGTTGTAAGCGGATTGTCGATTTAACCCGCACTCGCAAGAACCCGTCCGCACTTTTTTTTTTTTTAATATTAACCATTGATTTCATTCCTATATTTTACCTAGATATTTTTGCCCAAAACAAATTCTTTGAACTTACTGTAGCATTACATTTGCTAATAGTATTATATCAACTGAAACTGAATACATACTAATCATATTATTATTGTTTCATAACTGAACTTGTCCGGGATGAAGTGTGATTTGGAATTTTAAATTCCTTAATGAATATGGAGTTGTAGTTTAGGATTTTAAAATATGTGTTTGTATTAGTTTATAATTTGATTTAGAATTTTGAATGATTAGTTTGTGTTACGAATTGATTTTGTTGTGTTTTTAATATTATAAGTTTTAATTCATTAATTATTAATGTTTGTGCATTTTAGAAAACGGGGGGAAAATGGCCCAAAATAAATATTTACAAAATGGGAAAAGAAAAAAAAAAGGCTCAAAAATAACTTTTTGAAGAAAAAAATCTAATCTGCAAACTGCCCGTACTTCTACAAGCCCTATCTGCACAAACCGCAAACCGTACTGCGGGCGGTTGCGGGTTGACTTTTTTCCAAACCGTATAGATGCGGGCGAGTCCAAACCAATCCACAAACCGTCCAAATCTGAACCTCGGACACCCTTACATTCAAGGGTGAGTTGTTACTTGTATGTCAATTCTTTTAGGGTGTGTTTGATTGGGGGGATAAGGGGGGGGGATTATTTACTGTACGGATTGTAATCCGCACAGTAAATCCAATCCGATGTTTGTTTTTTTTAGTCCGCCAGACATGGAGTCCGGCCAAACTCCTTATCCCCCATATGGGGGATTATACTATCCTAGGGGGGTGTGTGGGACAATTTTGGGGGGATTATTTACTGTTGGGATTAGGTGGTAAAATGACCATTTTGACAATCTACTATTTAATTATGTATTATATTTAGTAAAATTTAATAAAATTTAAATGTCTCAATTTAAAAATAAAATAATTTTATTTAACTTTTTATTGATGTTTTATTATTATTTTTTTAAATAAATTTTTTTTATATTTTATTGATGCTTTATTTTAAAATTTTGTTTATATTTTATTTAATTTCATTATTTAAATGTTAATAGATGTTTTATTTAATTTCATTGTTTAATTATTATTATTTTTAAAAACAAATTTATTTAAAATTTTAATTAAAAAAATAATATAAATTTTTATTGATCTTTTATTTATTTATTTATTTATTTTAAAAAAAATAAATTTATTTAATTGTGTAAAAAATAAAATAAAATAAATTTTTATTTAATCTAGCTAAAAATAATTAAAATATTAAAGATATGTTTAATATTGCTATTACTTAGTAAACAATTGAAAAAGGGTAAAATAGTCTTTTGTTCATTTATCCTATCCAGTCCGTCCAACCAAACGTTGGATTCACTAAAAATAGTCATTTCCAGATATCTAATCCTATGAAAAAACAAACACAGGATACATATCCAATCCAACCAAATAGTCCAGGGGATTCACAGTCCCAAGACTCAAGTCCGATGGATTCTAATCCCTCCTTATCCAGTCCGTCCAATCAAACACGCCCTAGAGTTTAGTTTATCTCATGTTATCATTTTAATTTGAGAGAGTGTTTGGATTTGATAAGTTCATTTTGAGATCGATTTTGATGATTCGAACAGTTCATTTTTTAAAATTTATTGAGTATAATATCATACAAAAAATAAGATAATTACACATCGGTAACTATAAGTTTGATATCATATTTGTTTTAAAAATAGACGATAAATATAATTTAAAAAATAGCTAATTTATTTTTTATAATACAAGTATGATTAAAAAAAAATAGCTGCCGATGTCCGATCATCTTAATTTTTTACATGAATATTCTATTCATCGAGTCTTAAAAGTGGAACGGTATAGATCACTAAAACCGGTCCTAACATGGGCCTACTCCTAGACGCTCTTTCAAGTTGAGTTGACCAATATGAGAAAAACTAAATCCTTTATTTTAGATTATACTTTGACCGGTAGAAGATTTTTACTGGTCAGAGTCTTAATTGTGTGCATTCAGACATAACAAATTGTGTGAATGTAGCAGCCTTATTTTAATATTTTGATTAAACCCACTTTCTCTCTCTTTCTTACAATGGGTAATAAGAAAGGAAATCCCTATGGTCCCCATTTGTATTTCTTAGGACAATCACCCATTGGATTGGATGCAATAAAGAACATTCAAACAGTTCTGAAATGGAAAAATAGCCTACAAAAACATTGATTAGATAGAAAGGAATCTGCTAATGGAAGTTGGATTAGAATAATTAATTGAGGGGTTCTATCATAAAAGAGAAAAAAAGGAGAGAGAGAGAGAGAGAGAGAGATGGGTTTGGTTCCATGCAAAAGTTCCTTTAAAAGAGGCATCAAAAAGCAACTTCGTCCAAGAGAAATTTCTCAAGCAATAGTTCCAAAAAGGTTTTCCATGCCAAAGATACATTAGATATACAGACTTGCATGGTTGATTGTTTCTTATCAAATAAACAAATCTCTCATACTTTTCCGTTGTTCTACTAATTTAATGGTATTAAGTTTAAAATTAAAACAAAACCATGTTTACAAAAAGAAATCACATAGGATTCAAATCCTATTTTAGTGGGAAAATACTAGAGACTTTTCAAGCTAACATGTGATACCGTATTGTCTATATAATATTTCCGGACATTAAAAAAATCGTAACACACAATAAATAAGTGGTTCTTTTATTCTTAAACCTAACAAAAGTAAATTAGCTTGTCTTATGTGTAAAAATTTTCTCTACATAATTAATTTTAAAATATCATATAAACAATGTCACGTGATATTTTAAAATTATTAAATAATTACCCATTTTAATGCACTTATAATTTAGAGTTTACATTAAAAGGAGAGAACAACAAGAGATATCTTTCCTTCACTATCTCTCTTCCTTTCTTTCTTTCTTCTTTTCTATCTTTTCCTCTATCTTTTTCATCGTTTGTGGAAGACAGAGATATCTATTCAACTTCTACGTGAAAAGGAAAAAAAAAAAAAAAAATCCTATACTTCTTTGAAGTTGAGTTTTTGATTATGTGTACGTAATTTATTCGATGATTGGATAATTCAAGTGCTGTTCTAACACTGTTCATGAAGATGATGATTCATAGAAGCAATTTGAAATGGACTACTTTGGACCCATCATCAATTGCTCTAATGACATGCTTTTGAATTTTGATCGGTGCAATGATCGGTATATGGACCCACCTCACATTCCTTTTTATCTAGGGTTTGTACAGCAACCATAGTAGTAACATTTACATAGTATGACTTAAACATGATTAACCAAAAAAAGTGTTGTGGTCACCGAATGTCAAAAAGAACACAGAAAAGAAGATAGAATGTTGGGTTTTGTTTTGTTTGTAAATTAGGGTTATAACTATGGGGAACATAAAGGCTGTTGGATCACATGCTCATCACCCTTCTTTTTCTTCTTCTCTTATCTTCTTCCTAAATTGTGTTTGAATAAAGTTTTTTAATAAAAATGTAACTAAAATGTAGTGGAAAATTAATTTGTAAATAAAAAACTTCTACCATTGTGATGTGATATTGATTTTTTTAAAATAATGTCGTTTTGATGATATTTTTTGTTTGCAAATCTATCACATAATTCTTTATAATTTTTTTTTTGTGTATAATTTTCAATTTAATTTATGTATCATTACTTAATTAAGTATGTTAATTGATATTTAATGTGATGTGAGCCACATTTGAATGAATTTGGTCCTAATATCTTCTTTTTTTTTTTTTTTTTTTTTTTTTTTTACAATTATTTGGATTACTTTTACCTGCACAATGACATTGCTTAAAAAAAAGTATAGGAACACAACCAACATAAAATAATTTTAGTCATACATTTAGAGGGTGAGACTTCCAATTAGAAAATTTATTTCATGCACCAGAAATATTTGTAGTGATACGAACACAGCTCTTTAACAAATCTCTTGAATTTTAAGATTATCAAAATTACAAGGGAAAAAAAAAAGAAAAAAAAAGAAGAGAGAAATCTCTCAATGAAATTTTATATTGTTAATAGCTTAACAATGGCACTAGCCAAAATCGGATTAAGGATCGGCGTTAAGGACTTGAGGATTATAAATAACAATGGCAAGTTTTAGATGTTTAAGGAAGTATTTTACTTGGATAATGTTAGTGCCAACACAGTTGGGATTAAGATAGGATGCTTGGTTAATGTTGCTCTTGTCTTCTCTTTATTGATGTATGCCCATATGTAATATATGTTTGTTATCATCAATAAAATTTATTCTTTGCCAATTAAAAAAAAAAAAAAAAAGGAAGAGTTTTATTTGACTATTTTCTTCTTGAATTAAGAATTTTTCTATTATAAATAATGATTGTAAATCTTAAGAAATTAGTTAAAATCAGATTCATATCAACTAAGTAATTCATGAATTAAAGCTTTTCAAAAATAATAAATCATGAAATTAAAGATCTAAATGTAGAAATTCATCCAAAATTCAAGCACGACGCTTTTCTTCACCCTTAAAAACCAAATTGTGTCAAAAAAAAAAAAAAAAAAACAAAGGGTGAAAAAAAAGGGTCCCACCCATCAAGGCTGCTGCAGCTACTCCTTAATCCAAGGGATTCAGTGTGATGATCAAAAAAACCCAATATGGGTCCCACCATCATCTGCACCATCATTTCATGCATATGTGAAAGACCCACCTCTCTCACGTCCATTATTTTCCAAAACTAAAAGCAAAATATTTGCTTTAAAAGCAAAACACTTTTTCATTCTAACTTATTGACACCCCCAATCCCCAATAATGCATTATTGATTCAATTTACAAAAAGAATATTGAAGCTTTGATTCGCATCGAAATATGGTAAAAATTGATCCAAGGGTCATCGATTAATCAACTCATTAAGAGTTCATATCATCGTCGAATCATTTTCATTATTTGGTCGGTTCAAATTACCCAATTATCTCTTATTTTTCTTTTTATTTTACATATTTTGTTAATCATGTAAATATTATTGTCACCTAACAGTCCACTTAGAGAGCTTTTGGCTAGCCAATCATTGTTTCAATAAAATGCTTTTTCCAATTATTGTGATATATTTTTTTAAAAAAAATTATTAATTTTTGATAAACCAATTTGAACCCACAATCTTTGACATTAATTATGACAGTGAAAATTATGGACTTTTTATATTGTTCGAATAATGGGCACCGAAAGACATATGTTCCCCTTGTATAAAACCTATCACCGTGATCCAAAATAATCCACTTTTTATTGGTAATAAATTGGTTTTAGAAAAAACTATGAAAATAAATTCTGTTTTAAGGAAAAATTGAAAATTATTTTTATAACAAAAATTAAGGTTGAGGGTTCTTTCCAGTTGGGTTTCTCAACTAGAAGATATTGTTAAGCTTTTGTGGCTCATCACAGAATCCGTATCAATGATCTGAACCATCAATATGTAGAGTTTATTGAGTAGTTTACCCTTACAAACAATCACATTGATCGGATATCGATAGACACTTGATCAGATCACATTTATTTTAACAATTTATTTTAAAAATCATACTTACCATTGACATAAATGTAATCAGATCAAATAGCTATCGATATCCGATTAACTTGATTTTTTGAAAATATAAAGTACTCGACGAACTCTATACATTGAACTATTCAGATCATCGATGTGGCTCCATAATAGGCCCATGAAAACCGAACAACACCCTCTAATCCGATTTGAATTGGAAAAAAGCATGCCCAAAATTAAAATTGTTTTTTGAATGGTTTTTGATGTTGCGTAAACAAAACTAAAATTCGGGCAGGGAGTAGAAATAATTGAAAGGGTGTTACTAGGGAGCCCGAAATTTTGGGGCTCAAATGTCCCAAAATTTCCATATAAGGAAATAAAAAAAAAAACAAGGCAAAAAAAAAAAAAGAAAAAAAAAAGAAACTTATCCAAAAAAGGAAATTTGAGCCATTTGAGCCACAGTTTTTAGGGCCACCAATCATTTTGGTAATTGAAAATAAATGTACTTTTATGATAGTATAACCGTACAAGTGGGTGCAAGCAATAGC
>JAXFYN010000642.1:0-56336 GCA_036172215.1 Camellia granthamiana
GAGATGCAAACCGAAACCTGTGTGATATCATAGTTTTCTTAAAACAGTTTTACCGCCTCCCGATGGGTGCTAAAGGTATGCCGGCGTCTGTGTCCCAGTATACGACAGTCGAAACTAGCTCATACAGAAGCACCTTCTGAATAGCTTTGGCGAACTTGACAATGGCAATACTCTCTCTAACAGGAACCAAATAAGGGGCTAGCAAAGAAGATAGAAAAAATTTTCTTTGGTGTAAAAACCATCTCCAACTTTAGCTAAAGAAAATCATAAATTTTCCATCTTAAAAATATTTCTATATCATCCATCTAATTTGGAGGAAAAAGGCCTCTATTTATACAAGTAGGGGAATCCCTAGTCATGAAGGCTATATATCAATAACGCTATCAAATGCTATTAACCAAGGCCATTAACTCTAGCCATTAGGGCTAGAGTTGCAAAGGTTGAAAACCTATGGCCACTAATATGGTCATCAACTCTATCATCAAAAGATGAGAGTTACAAAGGTCTAAACATTCCATGTGCTTAATATATACAGATAAATATGTATATAATGATATTTGAATAAACCAACTAGATAGGTCCCAAAATGGATACTGATGTTGGGTCACAACCCGATCAAAGTCTAATCTCAAACACATGCACAAGCTAAGCTCAGCACAGCACAACCCAACTCAAGACTAAGTTCAAGTCCAAGACCAAACCCATTACATGCAGAAGAACAAGTCTAGGCCCAGTCTAAACTATGACTAAGTCGAAATCTAACCCCAACTTTTATTGATACTCACTTGATAAGACAATTCTCGTTCACAATTCAATAGTTTCGGTCTATCATTTTTATATTGTAATATTCTCACTTAAGATAATACAATACCACTTAGCACTACAACAATTAACACTTTTAGCAACAAAAAAATTGGTCGCTAAAAGTCTATTTTTGGTCGGCAAAAGTTATTCGCGACCAATTTTTTTGGTCACTAGTTTGGTCGCCAATTGAGGGTCGGCAAAAGTAATTCGCGACCAAAATTTTCGTTGGTCGGCAAAAGTTGGATTTGCCGACTAAATTTTTAGTCGCTAAATATTTAATTACCGCGACTAATTCATTTTGTCGCTAAAACACTTTGGTCGCGAAAAGTCGCCTTTTGCCGACCAAATTTCTTAGTCGCCAATTGACACATTTCGCGACCAAAAAGTTTGGTCGCCAATTGTGACATTTCGCGACCAAAAATTTTGGTCGCCAATTGTGACATTGTGCGACCAAAATTAGTTTGGTCGCCAATTGTTACTTTTCGCGACCAAAACTGTTGGTCGGCAAAAGTGAGTTTCCACGACCAACAAAATATTTGGTCAGCAATAGATGTATTTTTTGCGACCAAAACTCTTGGTCGGCAATTGTCATTTTTTACGAAAAAAAATAATTTATTTGTCGCGACTAATAAATTGATCGCCAAAGCAGGAAAACAATACACCTGTAATATTTAGCGAATTCATAATCAAAATAAGACGAATTCATAATCAAAACAGGTCTTATTATAAAATTTTCTATATCCAAGTTTCAACACATAACTCAGCAGCAGCAACATTGATTCCAAAAACAAGGAACAATTCACAAAACCCTATTCAAAACCCCAAAAAACAAAAAACAATTTGAAAAATCTAGAAACCTCCTAGATGTTGATTTGTGATTATGTATCAATTTTAAGCAAAATATAACAATCCCAATCAAACAATCAAGACAAAGAGACACAATGATTTTTACGTGGAAAAACCACAATTGGACACCTCCAACTGTGATCAAAAAACCACGGGCAACTGCCACAAGACAATCCACTAAGAAGATTTAAAGGAATTACACAGGTATCACTCTCAATTATCTAGCGAATCCACAACGCCTAATTGAACCAACCTCTATGTGCCTCTTCCAACCCCATCTTCACCACGGAATTGTCTTTCTGATGAGCCACTCCGGATTCCACCAAAGCTTCAGGCTCGAATTCGTCAGAATCCACAACTGAAGAACAACTCTCTCTTTTGTGTATAACAAACAAACCTTTGATGTACTCTCTTTAAACCATGAGTTGAATGCTCAATAAAACATCAAAGAAAAAAATAACAAAATATCCCCAGATATAAACCTTTAAGAACCAAAAAGAAGGTCTGGAGAGATTCAATGAATGAATCAATGAATAGCCTAGATTTGGGAGAAACCTAACTATTTATAGAAAACTAAAGCAATCCTAGTTGGGAAAGAAAACCAACTTCTTGTAGAAAACTAACTTCTTGTAGAACTCCAAAGTAATCCTATTTTTGAAGGAAACCAACTTCTTAAAGAACTCTTGTTACAACCTTGGTTTTGATCCATGGAATTTGACAACAAAAAGTCCTAACAATCTCCCCCTTTGTCAAATCCTGGATAAAACCAATCTAAAACAAATTGCCTAACAAAATCTCTCAAGCAGCACCACCAACTATGAACTAACACTCAAATCCATGCTCTTGAATAATTATCCTGAAATAAAACAACCACACACAAGCCAACCAAAATATGTGGAACTGGATTAAATAACAAAATATAAATCCATCCATAAACAAAATACTAAAAATCCAACTGTACCAAAGAAGGATATATGCAAAAGTAAAAACACTGTACCATCAACCAAACTACTGTACCATCAATAGACATCAAACACTGGTAATGATGAATCAAACTCCCCCTCATTAAAAATAACCACAAACACTGAAAACAGTGAACAAGAAGAAAAATGACAAAAAGTAATATGGTGGAGCAAACAAGGAATTTCAGATTTGTACCTTGAAACACACAAGATTATCCAAGAAACACAATTACTTGAAAACACAATGTGCACAGCCTCTAGAAAATTCCTCATAAAAGAAAGTGATGCATTATGTGAAAAGCATAGATCCCATGAGAAAAGTGTGTGTGTGACTCTTGGAGTTCGACAAACACTAGATTCAAATCCTAGTAGTGATATGAAAGCTGGACCTCTGATAAGAGAATCTTAGCATAACTAAGGAAAGTCAAACCACTAGGAATCAAGGGGTATTTGGTGAGTAAAGGCGGAGGCTCCCTCTCAATTAATGAATCATTTATTTATTTATTTTTTTTTTTTTCACATCTTTTTCTTTTCTTTCTTTTGCACATTTTTTTTTTCTTTTGCACATCTTTTCTTTTCTTTCTTTTGCACACTCATTGGCGGCTGACACGCTCAAGAGTATGGAAACCGAACCAGAGAAGCATGGATATAATAAGGATGGCCTGGTTGGTGACTCTGAGGTAGCCTTTTCCTCATGGCTGGACTACAAAGAACAGAGGGGAAAGCCATGGAGATGCAAAAAGATGGAAGGTGGTTAAGAGACTCGACATCACCCATGATATGCTAGTATAGGTCAATTCCTCTAGAAAAGCAAAAGATACACTGCCAGAAGTCCAAAAAAAATAATCACTAAGGCGGAAGACTCCAAAATTTGCTAATCCAAGAGTGTGTACAAAATGAGACATACTAATCAAAGAACACACACTCCAAAATGAGTAATGACCACAGAAAGCACACACATATTAACATGTAATGGTTATTCTCATCAATTCCAATATGCACCAAGGACTGCTAAAAAATTTCAAGCTTGCAAAACCATACTAAGAAAATCTTTTTGGATTTTTTTTTTTTTTTTCTTAACCAAAGCAAGACAAAAAAACGAACATGCACACATTTTTTTTTTTTAAACAAAAAACACACAGAGACCCAAAAAACTAAACAGAGTAAACACATTAACACAAGTCAAGTTTTCTTACCCAAATCTTTTTAGTCTTAACAAAATTAGGTCTAGCGGTCTTGGTAAATGTCGTGGTGTTGTGAACACCCTCATGAATCTTGGTATTCCGCGTGGACATGTAAGGTTGTCTACTAACCCAAAAAGTATTCGAATTTCTACCCTTTTGAGACACTCTCCCATGCAATTTATAACAATAAGGGCGAATATGGCCATGCATACCACAATGATGACAAATAAAAACAGGGTGTACCTTCTTTTCTTTTACCTTACCAACTCTAGCCTCGGAAATCTCCTCCTTAAGTTTGACATTCTCACTTTCACATGCTTTGAGTTTCTTTGTGAGTTTGTCATTCAATTTGAATAAGTTAAGAGACTCTTTATACAGCTTTTCATAGGCTTGCTCAAGCTCTTCATTATCATCCTCCGAGGATTCATCATCAGTGGTGTTCTCAACCGACCTCTTCGGAGACTCTGTTTGTCCTTCGGTTTCGGAAGCCACCATGAAAGCAAGAAATTGTTTATGCCCCTCTTTTCCTTGATCTTCATCGTCACTTTCATCTTTATCAGATTCTGATTCATCATCCCAAGTGATAGCGAGGGCTTTCTTCTTCTTCAAACGAGTGGGGCATTCTTGAGCAAAGTGGCCAAATCCTTGGCATTCATAGCATTGGAGTCTTTCAGAGTTCCCTTGTATCTTTCCTTTCTCCTTCTTGGCTATAGAATTATTTTTGACTTTATCTTTGCCTTTGGATTTATGGGTATGAGTAGATTCCAAAAGATTAGGATTTTTATTCAAAAAAGATTTTTTAAATTGTTTAACAAAAGCAGCCATAATCTTGGAATCTATCTCACAATCCTCATCAGAATCCTCAACCACTTTATGAGCACTACTAAAAGCAAGATCTTTTTGTTTCTTTTTGAAATTTCTATGTGCCTCATAAGTTTGAAGATTACCAACCAACTGATCTAGCTTGAGGTTGTCAACATCTTGAGCCTCCTCAATAGCCGTAACTTTTGGTTGGAACCGATCGGGCAAGGATCTCAAAATTTTTCCTACAATCTTGGATTCCGGTATTTTTTCACCTAAATTGAAGCTGGAATTTACAATGTCACTCAACTTCGCATAAAATTCATCAAAGGTCTCACTATCTTTCATTGAAAGGTTTTCGAAACTAGATGTGAGCCTTTGAAGTTTTGATCGTTTAACAGAAGGAGTGCCCTCATGAATAGTTTGTAAGATATCCCAAGCCTCTTTTGCGACTTCACAATTGCAAATCCGACTAAACTCTTCAGGTGTGACAGCGCAAAAGAGAGAATTGATAGCTTTACTATTCCAGCTACTATTTTGGTAATCAGTTGTGTCCCACTTATCAATTGGTTTGGGAAAAGTTACTCCATCAACAGTAATTGTTGGTTCAGTCCACCCATTCATGACGGATTGCCAAACTTTTTCATCAATAGATTTTAAAAAAGATCTCATCCGAGCTTTCCAAAAAGAATAATTGGATCCGTCAAGTAGGGGTGGTCGAACCATAGAATTTCCCTCACGAATTGAATCCATTATCACAAATCAAACAAGATCTCGTTCCAAAATTTTTTTTTTTTTTAAAAAAAAAAATAGAGCGTTCAAAAAGAATTATTTTTTTTTTTTAAAAAAATAGAACGACCCGCTCTGATACCAATTGAAAAATCTAGAAACCTCCTAGATGTTGATTTGTGATTATGTATCAATTTTAAGCAAAATATAACAATCCCAATCAAACAATCAAGACAAAGAGACACAATGATTTTTACGTGGAAAAACCACAATTGGACACCTCCAACTGTGATCAAAAAACCACGGGCAACTGCCACAAGACAATCCACTAAGAAGATTTAAAGGAATTACACAGGTATCACTCTCAATTATCTAGCGAATCCACAATGCCTAATTGAACCAACCTCTATGTGCCTCTTCCAACCCCATCTTCACCACGGAATTGTCTTTCTGATGAGCCACTCCGGATTCCACCAAAGCTTCAGGCTCGAATTCGTCAGAATCCACAACTGAAGAACAACTCTCTCTTTTGTGTATAACAAACAAACCTTTGATGTACTCTCTTTAAACCATGAGTTGAATACTCAATAAAACATCAAAGAAAAAAATAACAAAATATCCCCAGATATAAACCTTTAAGAACCAAAAAGAAGGTCTGGAGAGATTCAATGAATGAATCAATGAATAGCCTAGATTTGGGAGAAACCTAACTATTTATAGAAAACTAAAGCAATCCTAGTTGGGAAAGAAAACCAACTTCTTGTAGAAAACCAACTTCTTGTAGAACTCCAAAGTAATCCTGTTTTTGAAGGAAACCAACTTCTTAAAGAACTCTTGTTACAACCTTGGTTTTGATCCATGGAATTTGACAACAAAAAGTCCTAACACAATTCATTCCAACAAAAATTTAACATAATCAGCATCAATTTAAAAAAAAAAAGAACATCTGGTGTTAACAAGGTTGAGTATTGTTGAGTATTGTTGTTCTTTTTTATGTAGGGCATCCAGCTCCTTTTTGGCCTCTACAAATCTCTCTTTGTCGTACGCGTCAACAAGGTAAACTACAGAATCCACCTGCATAATGATCAAAAATTATATACTAATTTGGCGAACAAAATTCAATAAGCACTGTCATATAAATGAGCTGTGATTTGTCCTTTTCGTGCCTTGACAGTGAAAAAAACCTAGTTTGCAATAACAATAACAGGATGGAAAATTAAATCGCTTTGGTCGTGTAATCAATTATACATTGATGAAAACACTGAAGGTCAAATAAAAATCATTCACCAAAGCTTAACATGCTTTACTTACAACATTTGCAAATTCATCATTTTCCAAATATATTTCGAGATTTCACCAGAAATGTTGCAGTTTCTCAAAACCCTAAATACGAAAAAAATGAATAAAATTAAACTCAGAATGAAACTCACCTATACACACTATAAATATTGAACATTATAAATTATATAATTATCAAACATACAATCTTACTAGCCCTGTAGTGTTGCTCAAGGTAGGAAATTCCTGAGCCATCCCATTTATGTCACTGATTCTCTTGGTCAAAGAGATCACACCTTGAGCAATTCCATCAACAGTACGCTATCAATCAAATAAATCAACAAAATAACATTACCTCCTAAAACTACTTTGTTGCTATAAGAATGTTTTGTACTCACAATTTAGTTAATTGATTCAAAAGGGATATGTTTGATGGAATGGGTCCCTCCAATCCACTTCCATGCATTTCTCTTCATCGACACAAATTAGAATTGAATGGTTAAATACAAATAAAGGAAAAACCATCACAAATATTGCAACTTTCTTTATGGATGAAAAGACACTGTTAGAAAAAACAACTATACACACACAGCACAAACACAAATTATAATTACCTTTGCAGCAACTTTTTCATCAGAAAGCAATTCCTGCCATTCTGAAAGTATCTCATTTTCTAATGAACCACCAAGAGTTGATATGTCAATTTCCATTATGTTCTCTATCTTAAATGCACGAGGCTTGAACTTGAATTGTCGAGCTTCATGATCTTCTTTGGTCTTTACTTCAACTTTCATATTCATCCAAAGGCTAGCAAACTCATCAAATGTCTTATCCAAGAGCTGATTGATAAATACACCATATTAGTTAAAAGCCTTGATGCAAATAAATTTCTGGAATACTTTTGTTTGAAATCCTACAGAGGAGCAATTCTTACAACAAAAGATGCATTATCCATTAATTGGGCCTCAGCAATAGAATGCGCTCCACGGAGAAGAATGTTGTGACATATGGAAGCTTTCAATTGCAAGTCTGAGACCTGTTATCAATGGGAAATATTTGAATACACAGCTTCTCATCAATTCAGACAAAAGTCAAGCACATAGGAAACTAGAAGAACCATGAGATACAAAGACAATATGCTCATGAGTCTAATCAAATCAGAACATGTATACAGGCAAGAAATTAAATCAAAGGAGTCACAGACCATCTTATCAGAATTGACATCTCTTGTCGAAGTAACCAAACTTTCCAGCAAATTCATATCCATTGCCTTTGTGTCCATAGGGAAATCTATATCACATGAAGGAAACTTGGCCAACCCACAGTCGATCCTGACAGAAACAGCATCACATGCAAAGCCTCTAGGAAATCTCATAAATGAATAAATTGTCTCCTGCCAGGTAGTTTTCAAATTTAGCAACGATAGATTGTCTTCAAATGTCTTGATTTATTCAAACTAAATTTATTCATTTGATTGAGTTGATAATTGGCGTTGTGTCAATGTCTTGATTTATTTTTATTTTTTTAAATGTCACATCCGTATTGTGTCATATTTGCATCCCATTTACATCTATCTATGCTTCAAAGGATAGATTAATATTTAAGAATACTTACTTTCTAAATCATACAGATAAAGCTTAAGTAATGCATTCAAATGTAAGAATATTTCATTTCCACAATATATATTAGAAAAGGCCAACTCATGAAACCACTTACACCAGCCACGGGCACAATAGTTGTCGGTTCCCAGTCCTGGAAGTGAAAAAGTCCACCTTTAAAATCCTTGCCATAACTATTCAGATAACAAACTGCCTTTGGGCCACCGAAACCAGAAAACAGTCAGGAGGGATAATTAATATATGCAGAGATGACACAGCTACTAGATATTCAATGAAACCACCATATTTGGACTGTTATTATATTAGTATTTCAGAATTCCAACTTCAGTGCAATATTTGAATTTCTACCCTTCAACATTCATTACACCAAAAGATTTTTATACATGAACCAACCACATGGTGCAGAAATGTAATTATGTGTATAGTATCGGTTAAATGGGTGAAGAAACACTAGGAACACAACAAAAAAGCCAATGGCAATTGTGTTGAAACTTGAAATGGTTTAATAGGTCTCAGCCTCACAGGTTTGACATTCAGTTCATCTGCAACATTTATTTTATTATAAAGATGGACAGCAATACTTAAATTCATCATTTCAACACTCATCAAGCATGCCTAACCACTAACAAAAAGCAAACATATGAAAACTTAAAGTCATCATAAAAATCAGATAAAATGGGGGAAAAAATTATAGATTAAACACCCATGAATGTACGGATTTTAGGGAGATAAAATATGTTCAATAGAATGCATACACACCGCGAAGTCCCTTTGCTTCAGATAAGGTCTGTTATCATCACTGTGCCAGCCAATGCTTGCTCCTCTACTCCAGCTAACACCAATCATAGCAAATGGTAAAAGACTATACAAACATAAAAATGTCATACAAAATCCTCCTGTGAAGTTTGAAGCACAAAAGTTAAAATTCAAATACTTAAAATATGCACTAGATCCAAACACATTGAATGGCAACTCAAATGGATAATCGGAATGAATTTTTTAGGCCTTCTACAACTATAGAATAAGATTTTGTTCTATACTGACAAGAATTTCCATTTTTAACAGCTTAAAGAAAGATATATTACACGAAGAAATGCTAGAGACCCGCAATTTTAAACCCATAAATTCACCACAATGATGTTGGGGAAATAGAGTTGAGCCTTCTAGTGTATAACAAATCAAAAGTTCACACATATCATGCTACATCATTGGGTCAAATTGGGAAGCTTTTTGTGGGTCTAAAATATTTTCCAAATGAATGAATCAGAATCACTATCTCAAAACTATTGTGCCCGTGGCTGGTGTAAGTGGTTTCATGAGTTGGCCTTTTCTAATATATATTGTGGAAATGAAATATTCTTACATTTGAATGCATTACTTAAGCTTTATCTGTATGATTTAGAAAGTAAGTATTCTTAAATATTAATCTATCTTTTGAAGCATAGATAGATGTAAATGGGATGCAAATATGACACAATACGGATGTGACATTTAAAAAAATAAAAATAAATCAAGACATTGACACAACGCCAATTATCAACTCAATCAAATGAATAAATTTAGTTTCAAATTTAGCAACGATAGATTGTCTTCAAATGTCTTGATTTATTCAACGCCAATTATCAACGATAAATTTAGTTTTCAAATGAATAAATTGTCTTCAATGTCTTTTTATCAACTCAATCAAAGGGGGAAAAAAAACTAGTTTAATTTCTTTGGATATGTCCTCTCAGTAATCAAACAAATCAATAAGGGAAAACAGTCCAACTGATTGAAACAAAACAAGTTTATAATTGAGAATTCTAATTACAAAGTGATTGAAACACAGTAGTCAAGCCATTAACTAAACAGACCCATTAATTAAACAAAACAAAACAAATCAATTTTCTGGTTAATTAAACAGACCCATTTTTTATGGTTAACTAAATAAAAAAATAATTCACAGACCCATTAACTAAACAAAACAAATCAATTTTCTGGTTAACTAAACAAAAAAATAATTCACAGACCCCTTATCAGTATTTATGCAAGGCCTTATCATATTCATTTTTTATGGTTAACTAAACAAAATAGAACTCAAAATAGAAATTGATATATAGTGCATAAAAAAGACCAGCAAGGTGGGAACAATGAATAAGCCAGAACACTCCACAAGGACAGCAGTTACCTAGTGAAACTTCATTGTAAATGTTTAATATTGTGTTTCAAAGATATTACTTAAGAAAGGGGTGTTTTAGAATGTCATTGTCAACTTGAGTTGAATTTTATAGCTTCAAATTAATTTACCAAAATACTAAAACTATGCTGCAGATTAAATGATTTATTCTACACATTCAATAAGGACCAATTCCCAAAAGTTGGTTTCTTCCATGGCCATTCAGTGCAGCCCTAGGAAATTTTCCAACAGAAACCCAACAGAAGCATCCAAATAGCAGTAGAAATAGTGATTTCCTTTATATCATCTCAAAATCATTGCTATTCAAGTATTATCAGCAACAACACTAAATAGCATGCTTCTCCTGACAAGGTGAGAAACAAATATGTAGTGTCGCCAAAATCAGATCAACCACCCAATCTAACCAGTGAATCATTAAATCCACCAGTCTAGGTAACAATTTGAACCGCCTTCTCTAGCTTACCAAGGAAAAATAGTTGAGATATGGCTTTGAAGGAAGTTCAATCTCAACCTCCAAATCAGAAGTAAACATTAGACAATAATCCAAGATTAGTATTCAATTGCATTTTGTTACTTCAATGCTTAAAGTCTGTGAGTCAAACAGTTATGGTTATACTTGACACTTAATGAGGCCATCATAATTGGCGCGTAGCCTCTCTTGTTTTGAATGAAGTAAGTTACATCTTATTGGGAACAAAGTATAGAAGACCGTATTTTCAAAAATGTTTTATTATAATCTATATTACATGGACCCTTCTAAATGTGTGAGGTACCCATGTTAGACACTCGACCTAAGATAAGCATCCAACACGTTTACTTGGTCATATGCACCTAAGAAGTACGCATTTACTATGTAACTATGCATATGTCTCCTATTTTGTGCCATTGTGCATAAAACGCTCTATGTTAGTTTGTAAACACCAATTTGTTGTAAAAAAATAACAATAAAATTAAATTAAAGTATTTAAGAAATATGAAATCTAGAAATACAATAGAAAACCACCACATTTACAGCTTGTCCTCTAAAATTCACTATTACGAAGCAGAGTACTTCCTTGGTTGGAAATCAAAGCTTTTATCCACAAACAAACAAACAAACCAAAGGGAAAGAGGAGAGAGATAAAAAGAGAGAAAAACTAACATTAGTGCACCAAGTTTGCCAAATTCTAATTATTGGAGAAGGGAGAGCTATCATAATTATATTTATGTAGAGAATAGTATTTCATATTAACGACTAGAAAGGGAGGAAAGTATACTCTTTGTTTGAGGAGAACCAAGTGTTGGCTGCAATAGAAGCTTGAACTGAAACAAACAACAAAGAAAAACAAAACCTATTAGTTACCTACAAAAATAAGAAATGAGAAGACAAAATAAAAGGATTTACAACCATGGTTGGTGTTACCTTTGGGATTTATGAATTGGATAACTACATCGTCCTTAAACTCATAGCTTGCATCAGTAGTTGCCGACGCCTGCAGAACATTCATTGAACATAGGTATCTAAGCCAAAACATGAAAATGCCATAAGGAAACTTTACTTTTGTTGTATTTCAGAGCAGTTCAATATAATTCATGGACTTCTATTATATTGTAGAGCAGTTAAATATAAGTAGAAAACTGAACAGGCTACCAATTTCACTGGCTATCTGTGCAGAGCATTGAGCAAATATGTTTGGACATCCAATTTGAGACATAAAATAGATATAATAGGCATCTGAAACACATAGAATACATATTGAATTTCTAGTATACTACAAGAATTAACAAAAGAGAGATAATACCAGGAGCTGTTTGGTCTCACACAACCTTTTTTAACTTCTCCGCAGCAACTCTTAAAGACTTCCACGAGTGGACAATACCGCTAACCAGGAACCTGTTTAAAATGAATGTGAGGAAACTCCAATCAAATTACATAAACCAAAGCAGACAACATGGATTGTCTTATGTAAACTCCAATCACATGGAAATGCACATAATCCTGGATGGACTGGGGTAAGCTCTAAACTTCATGGATGTGCAAGTCAAATTTTTTCTGATTGGTTGCAGTTAGTTGTCTTTGGAGTTTGATGTTACTTAATTTCCTTTGACATCATCCCCAGAAAAGTTATTTCATGTAATTTGTTAATCTACTTTTGAACTTTTGCCTAGGAGAGGATTTGGTCGGTAACTATAATTTATCACGGCATGGTTTGCCATTAATTGAAATATGTGTACAGACTGGGAAATTTTTTTATCTGCAGCTGTTACCATTAAGTAGATTGTAGCTAAATTTCTTACATTTCCTCTGATGGAACTATCACATACAATTGCCATTTAACCTCAAGTATCATGGCGACACTAAAACTCTACATTGATTTATACAACAATCATTCTATCTATACATAACCTACATCATTTTTTTTTTTACAGCATTTGATAAACTATCAAACCCCAGGCAATCTTAGTGATTGCTCTTAGATGTTTTGCCTTATGTCAATGGAGGTTTTCTACTTCTCTTTCTTGTTTGGTTATTATAATTTACAATGTTCCCTGTTTTTATGGTGATTCTATCCTAAAAGATTCTGCCACAGAACATGTGGAATTTATTGCTCTTTCTCAAAGGACAGGAGACCCAAAGTATCAACAGCTCATTAAACTCAATCGGGTATGCGATAGAAAAAGTTTTTTCATTTTTAAACTAATCTTAAAATGAAAAAGTTTTTCTTTTTGTCTGTCTACAGCTCAGTAAATGTATAAGGTGTTGAAGTTCAATGGGATAGGTCCACCAATGAGTCCATATCCAGGAAAATCCATTGCCAACACTGTATACTCAATTCAAAACATTTAATGGGTATTCACAGCTAGCATCTTATTATGATTTTAATTGGGTATGTGATAGAGATGCTCACAATATCTCCAAAGTCTGCAGTAGTCCTAGCATTGAAGGAATCTTGCCACTGAGTTCATTGTTATTAAAAACCCTGCTCAAATTAATTCACAAGATGACATTGAAATTAGGGCTCAGATTGAGAGAAACGGGGCTGCCCAGAAATTCAGTCCAACATTCCTCATCATATTATAAAATTAAAAAAAGAAGAGAACACCCATTCTGTCAACAGTTAAAAGGAAAAATTGAGTGGGACTTGTCATTATATATGAATTCATTCAAACGCATATTTAAAATATTATCAATGGCACCAAAAACTTGGCAGAGATAATAAGCAGATATTGCAGCAGTCATACAATGAGGCATGGGATCCTGGGGACTCATTTGATAATGAGACAGATCAAACTAGATGTGTCACATGATAATCACATGCTAATTCAAACAACTTACTCCCCCATCTTTGAGGATTCTTGAAATGATTTCAGTATATTCTACGATGTTGTGTGCTGTATCAATAAAGAAGCATGTCACAACAGCATCCCAAACTCCTGCAACATAAGGTCTGCATAATTCAATCCTTAACGAAAATATCATACACAGATAGCATGTGGAAACTTTGAGCAATTAAATGAGATACTAGCTTCCCTGAATTTGGAAGGACATAAAAAAAAATTGACTGAAGAAGAAGAAGAATATATATGAATTCACAAGCATTCTATACTTTCAGTCATTGATGCCCCCATTTTATGCTCAATAATAAAATAATAATAACAAAGAAACAAGTCATACTATCACGATTCACGCCTACCCACTTGGCTTGGATCACTGTACACTTCAACAAAATCACCTCCACACATAGAAAAGCCATCAGTAATCCCTGCACTGTTTCCAAGGGAAGTCAATAATAATCTTGATAGTTAAACATTACAGGTGCAGTTGTGCATGACTACGGGTAGATGTTGAAAATGCCTAAAAAAAACATATATGGCCGATACAGAATTTCATAATATTTTTACCACTGCCCGACTGATTACTCAGCAGTTCTACAATTGCAGATGTGAACTTGTACAATAATACCTAAATATTTTTGATATGGAACACAAATCGAAACCCCAACCCAACCACACCACCAGGAACAATTCAAAAAAAACCAACATTATCCTATGAGCACATCTATATGTTACCATCAATGTAATAAGCAAAGTTCTTCATAAGACAAATGATTAGCACAATGGAAGGTATTCAACTTTTTATGTAGAAAACAGTAGGCAGCAAACAGAATCCATGTAGCAACTGTAATTCACTGATATGTACTTAATTCGGAAAATTAATCACCTAGTGAAGTTTTGGTTCACAATAAACAAGATGCTAAGGGTTCACAGAAAATGTGGAACTACTAAAGCACACATCCCAAACATAATACACAAGAAAAAATTGGGATGTCCATCTGACTATCAAAGTAGAAGAAGAGAAATAGAAAACCAAAAAAATTGATGGAACCCATTAATGGGTTGGGCTTGTGGCTTAGAATTTTGAGAAGCCTAACAGACATTTTATCAAACAGTTTGAAGGCAAGAAAAAAAAAACAAAAAACAAAAAAAACAAATCCTTTGTTATTAAAGTTTTGCTTTTAAAAAAATGTACATACACAATCAATTTAAGTTGGGGCTTTTAAAAAAAATGTACATATTCAGTAAAAAAAAATGGTTTGAAATCACCTTATGATCGTCCAAGAAGACCGAGATGCTAATCTTTTGAGCGAGTTCGACACATCAAGATTGTCTGGGATGTGAGTGAAGAAGATCAGGACGGGAGAGTGGATTCCCATATCTCTATCCTCATCCGATTGTTTGAGATAGAGTGAGGGTGAGAGTGAAAGATCAATCGATTGATCATGAGAACAAGAACATCACAACAAAAGCATGAGAATGCAACTGAGAGAGAGGGAGAGTTGACTGTTGGTGACAAAGTTCAGAGATCGTGAGAGTTGAGAAGAAGAGGCACTGTGAATTTGTTAGAGATTGCCGATTGATGAAGGGCAAGTGGAGAAGAGATGGACTGTTGCCAAAAAAGGGATGCACATGATCGAGCTTGTTTTCTAATTTCCCCCCCACGTTTCAAATTTCCCCCCCAAATTTTTGGCGACCAACAGACTAAATTAGTCGCAGAAAAAGGTACCTTCGCCGACAAACGTTTTTAGTCGCCAAATCTCAATCAACAGCGACTAAAATATTAGTCGCTAAAAGTATTAATTTGGCGATTAATTTTTTTTGGTTGCTGAAAATAAGTTTTTGGCGACCAAATTTTTGGTCGCCAAAAAATATGTGACCTTCCGCGACCAAATTTGTAGTTGGTCGGCAAAAGCATACCACTTTCTGCGACCAACTCATTTTTTAGTCGCCAAAATATAACCTTCTGCGACCAATAATATTTGGTCACCAAAAATAATGATCATTCGCGACTAATTAATATTTGGTCGCCAAATGTCATTTTTTTGCGACAAAAATTTTTTTGGTCGGCAAAAGTGGTCGCAAAATGTGTAAATTCTTGTAGTGTTATTTATATTTGTTGAATTATGTGATGGTTAGGAATGTGCTTGCGCTTCGAATGAGGGGTACCATTACCTTCCAGCTAGCGCCTAGAGAATTGGTCGTGCTTCGAATAAGAGGTTCTAGTACCTTCCAGCTAGCGCCTAGAGAACTGGGCAGAGATACCATTACCTTCCAGCTGGTGTCTGGTAAATTGGTATTTCGTTATGGAAAGGTGTATCATTGGCTTACTGTGCTTAAGGCAGGTAGAACAGAACTTATTTATCATTATTGTCTCAGTGTATCTGTGTATATTATGGGTTATGATGGTTATGGTTCTGGAAGGCTGAGTTGTCTCATTTGTTAAGTAGATAGTTGTTGGTTGCTTGTTGTTTTCCTTTTGTATTGGATGTATATATGTATAGATATGAATGTATTGAAAATGGACGTAAGTACTGTATTGAGACTGTGAATAATGTGAAGGACATCGAATACTTGTGAACATGTTTCAAAAAGGCAAATCAGATGTAAGTGCGGAAGGTGAGAGAAAACGTAATGAGCTTGGTGAAATTGTTTTCAGGAATTTGTTATTGTCATATGAATTTTGGTAAAAGGTAACAGGAATAAAGAAAAGTGAATGGCTTATGTTGTTGAATGAAATGAATGATTTTCAGAAAAATTCTTATATAAGTATATTTCTGTATAAACCGTCACATTATGTATATGATATGATTTAAAGCATTTATGATCATAGCTATTTGTATGTTGTTATTATTTAGGATCATATTGGGATCCGTACTAGACTTTATGTTCATCCCACGTTAATCCTTTTTCAGGTGAACGTCGAGAAGTGTTTCAAGATCGAGGATCTTCTTTATGTGTTGGCCACGGGGCCTTTATTTGTGGGCGGAATGCCATTGATGTAAAAGGGTTAAACCCCTTTCTTTTAATTTAAAAGATGTAAGCCTATGGGCAATTTATTTATTTTTTAACTCATGTTGCATTCACTTCATATTCGAATGAGAGAACCTTTAATGATAGTACTCGTTATTGTATTTGAATTTCCATGCATGATCTCTGAAATTGTGTTATAATAAAGGATTTGGTAATAGTATCCATTGGCATAAAAGTGGGGCGTGACAGATCTCATGTTGTTTGGCCTGCTCCATTTGTAGTATATTTCTTTCGTAAATACTAATTTCATTAACAAATTTATATTAAGTTAATATAGTTTTTAATACTTTTATATGATTTATCTTTTGGATGCAGATTTTGCAAGTTATGAGTGCTAGTCGAGAATACTTATACAAGTGAAGTTGAGAATTTGGGGACTGAGTTTGTTTTGATAATTTGTCTTTGTGGAAGATGGACATAACTATAGTTTTTGAGAACTTATGGTTGGAATAATTTGTTTTTTATTATTATTATTATTATTATTATTATTATTATTATTATTATTATTATTTGCTTTGATTATGTTAGTGTGGTAGAATGTTTTATAATTTTGATTATAATTTTTATTGCAATATTGTTGGTACCAAAATTTAAATCCTCTGCCGACAAGAGCATGGGCATAATCAATAAGGGTCCAAAAATCGTGGGCATGAAGATGGTGGCCTGAAAGTAAGGATCAAGGACAAGACGCGTGGCATTTCCAAGAGAAAAGGAAGTTTAAGGCAATTGTAGAAGTTTAAGGCAATTGTAGCAGTTGTAGATCATGGGCAAGTGGAAGTTACTAGCAAATGGACATGTGGTAGCATAGCATAGCCAGTGAATCCATATAAAAGTCAAGAATTCAAAGAGAAGAGAATCTTCAACCAAATTCACAATACTTGTGAAATCTAGGAGTATCTTAACTTATCATAAGAGTAGTTCTTGTACTTAGAAGTAGATTATCGGTTAATCTTGTAACCAGTGTTTTTGAACTCTATCGATTGTGATACTAGACACTTGTAATTTGATTATTGTAATTAAGTGACAAGTTTTAAGTGTTATTAATCATACTGTCAGTTTGTTTATCCTTGTTTCTTTACGTTACAACCTCCAAAAAAGTCCTTGAACCTATCAAGGCCTAGGACTCAACCATATTGCTTGATCAGTTTGTTTGTTTGTGAAAATTAGTTTCTCTATGGAATCACTTCTATCGATTTGACCCAAATCAAATTTGTGATAACAAATATAAATAAATTTATATCTTTAGATCAAAAAATGATTGTGGTTTGAATTTTTATTTATTTATTTTTGAGGTAATATTGTTTATTATTATGAAAATATTACAGAATGAATGGATGTCAAATTGTCAATATAGGATATGGCAATTAGTATTTAATTTTTTATAAAATAAGGGACAATTTTTACAAGCATTTACGCATACTTAGTTATGGCTTTTAAAAGTGTCGCTAAAAAGAACATATAAGTTGGATTTCATAGTAGTGGTTAGCTTGGTAAAGTGTCACTAGAATAAGCTCCAATGGCACTTGTATCCATTTATGGCACAAACGAATTAGGTTTGGTGACATTTATAAGAATTGTTAAAAATATCAATTGTTGCATAACAAGCGCTATTAAAAAAACATATAGTGTCGATTATGACATTAAAGTTTATTATAAGTCTTTTCTAATGACATTTGGTAGCATCACAAATGGTGTCTACTATGACATTAAAGTTTTATTGAAAGTCTTTAGCCTTGATAGTGTAATGGCACTTACAAATGTCAATAAAGTTTCACTAAGTCTTTTTTAATGGCGCTTAGTAGTGTCACGGATAGTGTCTATCATGACATCAAACTGTTATTAAAAGTCTTTAGCTATAAAGGTGTAATGGCATTTGCAAGTGTCGCTGAAGTGCCACTAGTATCTACTTTGGCATCAAAACGTCAGAAGACTAAAAAATGTCACTAGAAGAGTAGTTTTATGGCTTTTTTAAGTGTCACTAAACTAAGAAAATGTTGTAGTGAGCACTCTTCAATCTGATTTAGACTCGAGAAAAGCTGTGGCCATACCATAAAAGTTATGACATCAGTGATAACTTTTTTGGACAAATTAATAATTGTAGTGGTCTACAAGGATATGCCTTAGTCCTAATCATAACATAAAATAAAGGGTAAATTGCACTGACATCCTCTGAGGTTTGGATTTAATACATATCACCCCCTGATGTTTGGAAAATTACATTCTCACTCCTGTGGTTAATAGTCTCATTTCACAAACCTCCTGCTTATATAAAAGGCAACAACTCCTGGTAGAAACACAGAGGGGAAAAAAAAAAAAAAGCAGAAGAAGGAAAGCAAAGCAAGAAAAGAGAGAATGCATGAATTTAACATTTTTTTGATACCAATGTTAATTCCGTCTAAATAATTACAATGACAGGGCACTACAAAAAATTAAGGTTTTATAGACCAAAATTTAGGGACAAAATTATTTTTTAGAGGCCAAATAATTTTGTTGTGATAAGTGTCCTTATTATATTTTTAGCTACAAAAATTAGACATTAGTGATGACTTATTATCCTTTTGGGACCAAATTTTTTGTCTAAAAAAAAAAAACATTTTAAGACCAAATTATTTTGTCCTTAAAAGTCTATTTGTTAGTGATATTTTCAAAATTTTGTTGCTAAATGCCTTGTTTTTTATTTTTCAGGATGATCTTTTAGCAACTGCCCTCATGACGATGGAAATTGGTCCATAAATGTCTTTTGCAACAAAATTTTTACTTTTAGAGACCAAAATTAAAACTCTTATATGTTTTAGTGGGGGGTCAGTGTAATTTCCCAAATGTCAATGGGTGATATGTATTAAACCCAAATCTTAGGGGGTGTAAGTGTAATCTACTCTAAAACAAAAGAAAAATGGAGGGCAAAATGGAAATGAAAAGACAAGTCATCTTTGGCAAAACAATTCTTATATGTAAATATATTTTAAAATTTTATTTATCTTGACAGGTTTACAGTGGACTTGATTATTTGATTGCACTTAATAATTTCCCACATATAAGAATTATTAGGTGAATAAAGGAAGTGTTGGAAATTTGAGTTGGATTTTGTAGTTGATTTAATTTGTCTTGATTGTATTAATGAATTTAATTTGTATTGGTTATGTTTAAACTTGAGTTGGATTTATAATTTGTTTTGGATTGCATTAAATAATATTTTGCTCTTTATTTGTGTTATGTTTAAATATTAAAGTCTTGTTTTATTTTAATTATTTATTATTGATTGATTCATTTATTTTTGATATAGTGGAATTGTTCTAATCCAAACTACTTTGGGTTGGATTAGGTTAGTTCTAGTATATGATTGGTTTGGTTCTGGGTTCAAAAACTTAGAACTGATCATGATTGGATTGATTCTAAATTTAATATCAAACTAAACAAAATCGACCTATGAATAACCCTAACTACCACTACTGCTAGTGGTTTCAGTGGTGGTTTTGAGCTCTCATTCGACTGTTGGATTTGCTAGCATTGCTTGAATAACACAATAAGAACTCCAAGGGTATTTTAGTAACTATAGCATGAATGAGGTTTATTAGAACATAAAAAAATAATTTGAATTAAGTGAAATATAAATAAATGAAAATGAATTTATGAAAAAATGCCCCCCAAATATAATTATCATATAAAAACATGATAACAAAAATAACGGTAAAATTGTTATAGAAAAAGAATCTAATTTCAAAGAAAAAGATCTCCTGTCACCAAGGGTAGTTGTAACAACCCCAACCTGTGATTAGCCTATAATCCTTGATTAAGAATGCCTAACAAATAATTAAGATGAGATCTGAAGTTAATTGCATGTGTTATGTGTTATTAGTATTTATATTTGTTTGATGTTGAAAAATCTGTTTGAATTTTTGTTTCAATATGCGAATTGAAGGCCTTATTGGCATCCGAATACGGAATTGACGAAGTCTATGTGTTATTTTGAATTTTTAGAATTTTATGGTAAGTTTAATTAAAATGTGATTCGAAATCAGATAATTAGAATTAATCACACTTAATTAGTTTAATACTAACCAAGCCTATATAAGGCAAATTGTTGACTTAAGACCATTCTATACACTCTCATTTCTCATCTTGTGGAGACAAAAACGTGAGGGAGAGAGGAAGAAGCCTACAAAGAGAGTGAATTCAAGCTTAAGGAAGGGAATTGTAGAGAATTGAGAGAACTTTTAGAAGAATTAGCTTGGAGACTATAAGAACTAGTCATCTAGAGCCCAATTGAAGTACTATGATAAGAATTCAACCCATAAGCTAAGTGTATGAGTCAATAAGAGTATGAACTCAAGTGAGTTAGGTGGTTAATACAAGAATTGAGCTAAAATTGAAAATTTTAAGTCATACCATGCATGCATGTATATTGCCTTACATTTTGAGTTCGATTTGAAAGAATTCTCTCATGCATGTCACTGTTTTGACTTCATTTTGGAAATTCATCATGTTTTACATCAATTTATCTCCTTTGATCACGATTTGGAAGCTTTGAATTCAAATGATTACATGCATGTTATATATATATATATACATTTTAAGTTTAATTGCATACAATTGGCATGCTTTTAGGCCTTGATTTTGCAAAATGATTTGTAATCCATGAAGCTTTATGATTTTCTACATGTCTTCTCAAGTTTTGGGCTCAAATGATGTGTTTTGAAGCTTTGAATTTGAGTCTTGGAGCTTAGAGAGCAATCTGAAAATTTCAGAATTTGCACTCTTCGCTCGAGCATTGAGACTTGCGCTCGAGCAAAGAATGAGAGCTCTGAGAACTTTTGTAGAGTTTGGGGTTGGCTTGAGCAACAGAACTTGCACTTGAGCAACTACCCTTTGTTTTGGACCTCAGCTCAAGCGCAGAATGTGAGCTCCCATAAGTTTTGCAGACCAAGGGGTCCATTCAAGTGACCAAAGTTGCCTTGTTTTTGAAAATTTGATTGTGACACTTTGTTCCAGGCGCCCGCTCGAGCAAACGAAGTTATGCTCAGCGGAGAATTGCAGCTGTCAAAATCTCGCGAGTTTATAGGCTGGTCGCTCGAGCGCAGGAAGTTGCGCTCGAGCGAAGAATGTTGGCTCCCAGTTGTTTCACTGTAGCTTTGAAAAACTTTTAAGACTTGTCATTTTACACTCGAGCAAAGGAATTTTCACTCGAGCGATCCCTCTGAGTTTGTGTCTTACGTGTGCGTAGAAAGTCGTGCTCGAGCGGTCTGCGCGATATCGACAATTTAAAAAGGACATTCTATATCATTTCCTTACCTTTTTCTTTTCTACCTTCCCTCCTCTCTCCCCATTTCCGAAAACCCTTTACTCTCACTCTAAAATACCTTCCTTTTGCTAAGATTTGGCCTAGATCGCTTATCGAAGAGTAAAGAAGACTTGAAGATCTTACTTTTCTACTAATTGAATTGGATTTGCGAAGGATTCTCCTAGAAGCCTTGCTAGCTTGCTTGATCATCGAGGTAGGGTTACCTTTAACCTTTTATTTCTTTGGTTTGAAGAAATAATGGCAATATTGTTGTGGCTTAAGATGAAATGTTAGTGTTGAGTTGAAATAAATCCTTAATTTACATAAAGTAGATTTTCCTTCACTTCTAATTGAAATTTCCCAAATCCCTTTTATCCAATATGCATATTACGGTAATGGAAACACGTGTAAGTGAAGAAGGGGAGAAAACCCCAAATGTAATATGATGGGTCGTTTCACACACCAAAAATAAACACTAAACTATACCCAAATTCTTTTAGAATAATGGCAAGTCCAGGGATCGATCCACAAGAACAATTATGAAATCAAACTAATTTAATTGCTAAATTCCTAAATTAATTTTGATTAAAAAGATTGAGGGATATTATGACTAAACAAGAATTAAATGAAATTGAGAAATTAAATTGACAATTAAATGTAGGGTTTGAGATATTAATTTTTGGGAAAAATCCTAGGGCAAAGAATTCACCACTAACCACATAAATGAGATTTATCATCGGCCATCAATTGCAATCCAGTTTGAAATACCCAATATTTCACAACTACAAGTTTAAAATATTGATCAAGAGGGTTGTTGCATTCAATGTACAGGCACGAATCATCTCGAGTCGCATGAGTCGTTTGCTCTAAACTATGGTAGAAACACAACCCATCTCTCGTAGCATGACCCGTCTCGTACTTTGAACACAAACACAAAGAAAATTAATGTATGGAAAGTATTAAACAATCACAGAGAGTAAAATACTTGAAGAGATGAAAAGAATAATTATTATAAACTTCTGAAATATCCATATATTTATTCAAACCATTTCACAATCAAAGCTTAAGAAAAATCCCTTTACATGACTAGGGTTTCATCAAAACTCTAGAAAAGAAGAGCCTAACCACTCATGGAGGAGATGGAAGAGATGAAAAAGATGGAAGAGGTGGAAGCCCCCATGAAAGTTGCCTTTGAAGTTTGAGAATCCCTCTCTTGAAACCCTAGCCTCCATTTTCCTTCAAATAATTTTCAAACCCTTTTACAGCCTCTTTTTCTTCCTTTTATTCCTAGCAAAATGGATTGAAAATTTCATGCACGCAACCCTAGGTGGGCCGCTCAAGCAGTGAGGTAGCAAGCTTGGATTTTTGGCTCCTCACACGGAGAATCTATTTTTACGCCCTTTTTGCTTGAATTTACGTGTTGCCTGCCAAATCTGCACAAGTGCACAAAATATATCATCTCCACCAAATAAACAACATTAAAAGACTAAAATTGTAACTTAAGTGGCCTCAATGTGGTACCTTTCGGCCTACATCATAATAAAACCCTAATTTCAGATTTTGGTAGAGAATGGTATTTTAATTGAAGGTTTTCTTTAAAGTATTAGTATATTATGAATAACGAAGAAATGAGATATATGGATATTATTGTGGAGATGGAATTGTGATTTGGGTAGTTGTTTTCTATGTGTGTTATGTGATATTGCATATTTGACAATGTTGAGTGTTTGATGATTGAATGGAAATTTGATGAAATGTGCATTGAGCATAAGTCTGGGTAAAAGTCGGTTTTGATGTTGTGTGAGTTGTGTTGGTGCCCACGTGGGAAAAATTAAAGGTGCCCAATTGCCCTGTCTAGGCTTATCGCTGGATGAATGTGGGAAAATGTTTTTGAGTGTCAACTGGTCCTACCGTATTATAGTCGGCAAAAGTGGAAAAACGAATGATTTTGGATGCCCACTTCCTGCCGTATAATAGTCGGCAAATATGGGGATGGTTTTTAAACAAAAGAAACTTGTGTTTTGACTTGGACTCTTACATGGGACTCATGGGCTACTTCCTTTCGATGTGATAATGAATGATGTGGGAGTGTAAATGTGATTGTTCTATTGTTATGGTGTTTACATGATTGACAATAATTACATGTGTACATAAACTCCTTATTATGTTTTGTCTCAATGATGTCACATGCTTATTCAAATAATTAAATACTTGGTTAAATGTATTCCTACTAGGTATATAGCTCAACCCTATTTATTTTTTAGGAATTGATGATACACCACATCATTGATGAGTCTGGGAAAACCACCAGTAGTCTAATTTGGAAAAGATTGGTTCAATAATCTTTTGTTGTTAATGTAAAAGGCATTGTACCTAGACTTTTGAATTTGTTTTGTTATTTTGTATGCCCTTAAGGCTTATTATTTTTGTAAGGCCATCCAATTTATTGAACTAGAAAGCGAACTCAGGGCGTTTTAGGAATGTAAATGTTGAATTGTAATCTTTTAAATCCTAGTTCAATGAGAAAGATGACTTTTGGGGTACATTATGGTCTTTGTCTTGGTATGTTCCTGTATGTTTTAGCAGGGCGTTACATTGACTAAGTGTTCCAACTTACATTTTGGCATCCTCATTGAGTTAAGTGTTTTCCGAACGTGTGTTTCAATGTGTATCCACTATGTGTTTGTGTAGGTCACGCGGCTTAGACTGTCTGTTCTGTCTGTTTTGTTACTGGAGCTATCTGTGAGTAATAACTCTGTAAAACTATATTCAACTTTAAGTATTTTCTAAATGATATGATATGATATGATCTGTCTTCTGAAATGCTACTTTATGACTAAATGAATGATCATCCAACTTTCTGAAATGTACTCGTGGCATCCTTAGCATGATGTGATATCTATTATCTACTACCTAGTACCGGAGGTTCCATTGTGGAACTGGTTAAGCATAACCAGTATTAGCTTTGTATCTGTTCTGTATACGTCCCTTAATGGGTTATCTGGTCCCTTTATGGGACATCTATTCTGTTAGCGCTAATGGATGTACCACATATGACTATTTGTGAATTCTGAATATGAATACGAATCTATTTCTGACTCTGAACTCTGATTTATGAATCTGTTATGGACATCATTCATTAAAACCTTTACTCTATTATTATTAACTGGGCTCCAGCACACTGTATAATTTATGTATGTAGGTGATCAGACGCGTGGTCAGGCTCAGTGATGATTGCCTGGGGATCTGTTCTGTCAACCAGCTATTGTGCCTCCCGAGGAGGTTCCCGTTTGAGAAGTGGTCAATGTTTTGTGAACAATGTTTAAGACCTTTTTGTATTTCTTCTGTTAAAGTCCAAACATGTCTTTTTGTTCGTCTATATATATGGTGGCGCGAGAATGACATCATAATTATGTAAATTTGGTTTTAAATTTTCTATCTCATATATGTCTGCACATCTCTATGGACGCGTTATTTTGTATATGTGCTTCCGCTAGCCCCTAATTATTTGATTATTGTTAAGAGGCCTTCGGTAATCTACAAATTACAAGCCGGTTATGATACTAAACCTATAGGGGTGGGGTTTGGGTCGTGACAGTAGTGGCCTAGTGGGTCACGACCCAAACCCGGCCCTATGGGTTTAGCACCGTAACTGGCCAGTAATCCGAGATTACCGAAGGCCTGCTTAACAGTAATACAGTAAAACAGAGTACAGGGCCTGGCGGAAGCCAACACAGTAATAAAATAATGTCCAATGAGCTGTGACAGTCTGTATGCCAAAAAGATTTTTCGTACATTCATATAAACAGTCAGTAACAAAACAGTATCTACAATATATACAATCATTCAAGTCGGGGACTCAATTCCCACTAACAGTACAGTACAATCTATACAGTATTACAAAACGGAACAGAGACAGACGGGGAACCAAAACCCCTAAGCCATAACTCAATAGGCTTGGAACCTCGCAGTGAGGCACAGTGGTTGGCTTGACAAAACTGGAGCTAATCCCGACGCCTCTAGCCTCGTTCTGGTGCCTGTACACCTACATATATATATGAGCAGTGAGCTAAAGTCCAGTGAATAACACAATGCGTAAAGGAGTTAAGAATGAATGTCCTTACAGTAATGAAAACAGTTCATTGATTCAGTATATCTATCATTCAGAGATATGTGGTACGTCCATTAGCATAACAGTACAGTAAACGGTAGGTCTTAAAAGAACCGAACAATAATTGATGGCCATCAATCAGTAAACAGTAGTGGTTCCAACATGGGAACCGAGTCGATTAGACAAATCCACTCGTTCATAGACCGTCGGTGGGGCCATCCGTTCACAGACCGTCGATGGCAGAGATTTCTCAAACGGTAGCAGTAACAGTAAACAGTAGTTGCTAAGGATGCCACAATACAGTTCAGAATATAGGACATACATTCATACAGTCAACAATATCAATTCAGTAAACAGTTCAGTTCAGTATTTCAGAAGATAATCATTTGAACATATCTTTACACAATTGTTACTCACAGAGTTTTGGGCTACAGTGAACTAGAGCGTCTCCCCGGAATGCCAACCCTATACAGTTAACAGATTGAACACACTCTAAGTTTCACAGTTGGGAAAGATAAACATTAACTCCCTATTACCTCGGTGTGTTCTACATCTATATCCTCATTAAGATGTCTAAAACTAGGCCTAGGGATGCCTAGGATGGAATGAGGATGCAAAGATGTATTCAGGAAACATTTGCAGAATTTTCAGTGAAACAGAGTCCCGCTCGAGCACAGGTTTCCCCGCTCGAGCGGACAAGAAAACAAAGGTATCCACTCGAGCGCTAACTTCCCCGCTCGAGCGTGTCACTCAATACTCCGCTCGAGCGTACATTTCCCCGCTCGAGCGGACTGATGAACAGTGTAAAGTACTGGATGCTCGATTTCTCCGCTCGAGCACTACTTCTTCCGCTCGAGCGGACTGTAAAACAGGTCAAAGTACTGGGAGCTTGATTTCCCCGCTCGAGCGCTACTTTCCCCGCTCGAGCGGGAGGCAAAAATCTGGAAAATCCAGGTTTGTGTTCTAAGTCCAAAACTCAAATTTGATGCTCCCAATTCGATCCTTTTGGGCCCATTTCCTGGAAAACTCTTTTAAACACATAGAATAACATGTTTCAAAACTCAATTTAAGAAATCAAAGCCCAAGGGTGTTTAATCAAACTCATTTTCAAACCCATTTTCAAGAATAAACTTCAAACATGACATGCATGGGTTTTAAACCAAATTAAAGCTTCAAAGCTTGCTCAATTGAGCTCATTTCTTCAAGAACATGATGAAATCATGGATTATGATCAAAAGATGGACATGCATGCAAGATTTCCATGAAATCCAACTCAAAACTCCTCAATGCACACATGCGTGCAAGAGTTAAGCTACAATCCAACATGTATGAATGAAAACAAGACTTAACTCTACAATTTGGCATGGCTCATGCAAGAATTAGCTTAAACTCACAATTAGAGGGTTGAGTTCTCTTACCTAAGTCTTCAATTACAAGATGAACAGGCTCAACTATGCAATCTTCTGCTTTAAATCCTTCAATTTCCAAGCAATTCTCTAGATGAACAAGATGAACTCACACTTTCCTCTCACTCTCTCTTCCTAGTCGGCAAGAACAATGAAAGTGGCTGAGGAAATGTTTTGTTTGAGTGTAGTAATAAGGCTCAAAACATATTATAATAGGGCCCACTCACAATGGCAATTCCGTAAATAAGGCAACTCTATTAATTTGGCTCAATTTAATCTAGTTTAATCATACCAAATCACAATTCAGATAATTATACCATAAAATCACATTAATTCTCATGATTATAACGCACTAATCAATTTCTGGTTCGGCCGCCGATAAGGCCTTCAATTAACAGTTTAAACATGGAAATTGAACAGATAAATGATCAATCAAACAGATAGAAATGCAATACAATAGATATGCTCAGTCAATTCAGTTTCAATTCCGGTCAGTCAGTTCAGTATCCTATCCAGTTCCATTATCAATCATAATCAGTCCAGTTTACGGTAATCAGTGGTCATTCGGTAAACAGTGGTGAGGGTCATTACAATGGAGAAGGCATCCTTCTTCACAAGCGTGACTTAGGTTCGATTCCTGGGGAAAAAGGGAATTCTGCTGCTTCGTAGATGGCTTTCTTCGAAGATCGTTTATACCTGTAAGTCGTTGACAGATGTGCTAGCCTTAAAGGTGTTCACTAAAGGTTAAGGCTAGCACATCTGTCAACGACTTACAGGTATAAACGGTCTTCACGCAATTTCAGCAACACGACCTAACCTAACGCGACTTGAGTGACGTCCCACTAACCCTAACAATTAATTAACCTTACAAAGGCACAAATCCAGGAATAAGTACAAACATAATACAGGTATAAAAGAAACAAATTACAACATATATGATCTCATATACTTACTGTTACTGTGGAGGTGGGTTCCTCTTGGCCGCCCAGGCCACTACCTGTTCGTTGATCAGCACCTGGATCTCGGCAAGACGCTGATCACACTCTGCTAAACGGGCAGAGATATACAGTTGGGTGTATAGGTCTACGGGTGTATTAAGGTAATGACGTTTCTAGTTTTGCCAAAATTCTAAAAACCACAATAACTGTTCAAGACATGCAACAGAGGGCATACATAAAACTAATTTTTATTGAGGAAGTACAATATTTTACAAGAGAGGTTGGAAGGAAATATTACAAAGAAACAAAAGAAGAAAAACTGAAAAATTAAGCGTGCCTCAACAAGGGTGAGGCCTTCCCTTTTATACTACAAAAGGTGAAATAAAGAGGGACAGGTGTCCTCCTGATATTGGACCGACGAAATGATCCTTATCTTCAATCTGTTGGGGAGACAGCATCTTTGCAGATAGCACCGTTTGCTAAAGTAACGGATAGTGGGAGTCTGCTTTTCCAAAAGTCATTTGTCCTGTTGTGCCGACACTTTAGTCATGTCGCTTTCCTTTGTCCTTTGCTGTTATTTTTTCTGCTATACAGGCTGTAAAGGAATCCCAAAAATCTCCGAGAGTGGGCTCCTCATCTTCGGGTAATTGTGATTCGCCTGGTAACACGTGTTCGGCTGGATCACTATCTGGTTCGGATGAGGGCTGGCTAGAACCTGACCTCATTGAGGCATCATCTGTTGAGGGTACTGTTTGGAGAAATTGTTCTTTCAGAAATTCCATACTTTTTAGAATTATCTCATTTTCTGAAAGATGAGGGTACTGTTGTTTCAATTCCTTTTGAATTTGGACAAAAGGATTGTGTGATAATGCTGGTGGTGTTGGGAGAGCTGGCTGCTTCACTGATTCCCAACATGCTGTAGTATGCTGTTTGATTTTTTGGACAGTTTCATCAATAATGGGATTCATCCCTTTATCCCACCATTTTACAAAGAAAATTCTTTTAAGGCGAGGGACCTTGTTCTGGTAATCACAGGCAAAATCCCATTTCCAAATCCATGGGATACTGAAACGGATAGTAAAATGTACCAGAGCTTTACTGATGGAAAGATCACGGTGTTTGTTTAAATATGAATATGCTCGAGAATAAGCAATATTCCATTCATTAAAGGCTTGTCGGATTTCTTCGGGTAAAATTTCAAGGGAAAGCCCAAACTTATCCCACCAAACGAGGAACCAGTTAGGGACATCGTTTTTGAGAAGATCAGGGCTAACATGGATAAACCAAGAATGGTTCTTGATTGGATTCTGATAATAAAATACCTGAGTAAAAGCATCAACATAATCCCAGTATGTGTATTTAGTCTGTTTATGGCGTAAATCCAGTTCACGAAGGGTATGCGGGTGAATGCCCCAAGTAGAGATGGGCATGATAGAACGGATAACAATCTTACTGAAAGAGATTGGACTAGTAGATTTGTTCGGATCATGAAGTTTATGGGAAAACTCACAAGCACCAGTTTCTGTTAATATCTGTTCATAGATATATCTGTACTGATCAAAATGAGGGGGTGACTGTTGAGTGGTGAGATATCTACGTTTAATCTCCCACGGATCGGTCATCCATTGTTCATCAGCGGATTCAATCCAAAGGACAGTTTCCTCGGTGATACTGTTAGGGGTATACGGATCTTCAGTCTTAAGGAGTATATCCTTAGCTGATGGATTACTGGTTTGGCCCCTAGAAAGGGTAGGAAATTCGGATTGGTCATAACGAGGGGCATGACCGCCTCGACCGCGACCGCGACCGCGACCTCTATGTCCTCTGCTGGTCATCCTCCTCTTCAGGAGTAGATTTCTGTAAATATTCCCTGGTTAAGAAATCAGGCAAAGAGTTATGTTCACCTTTAATATATTCAATATCAAAATCAAAATTGGATAAATAACTTTGCCATGTTAAAAATATCTGTTTAGAAGCAAGGTTTTTAACGTCCTTCTTAAATATCTGTTTAGCAGCAGAGCAATCCACTCTGATAATAAAATGCTGATTTAAAAGATCATCCTGAAATTTATCAACACATTTGACAATGGCTAAACATTCCTGTTTGATGGTTGGATAATTTAAAGCGGCTTTATTCCAATGCCCAGAATGGAACCTTAATAATTCCTCTTTCTGAGATTTGGGATTAAGTTGCTTTAAGATTCCTCCAAATCCTTCATTGGAAGCGTCAGTTTCTACAATTTTCTTCCAATCAGGATTAGGTAACTGTAAACATGGTAACTGTTTTACTTTAGCTTTAATTTTCTGAACAGCAGCAGTATGTTCCTTTCCCCAGGGTGGAGGATTTTTACGAAGTCAGGTAAATAAAATACGACAATCAGTGGCAACATTTGGATAATAATCACGGATATAATTAAGACTTCCTAAAAATCTTTGTAGTTGAGTTTTATCTTTAATTTCATCAGGAAATTTAGAAGCAAACTCAATACTACGGTTAATTGGTATAATACTTCCATTGGAAATATTATGTCCAAGATATCTAACTGTTGTCTGAAAAAGCTGCATTTTAGGGGCCGAAAGCACTAATCCATTTCTGTGAATAACATGCTTAAATATATTAAGATGTTTAATATGCTGTTCAATTGAGGAAGAGAAAATTAAAACATCATCAATATATGATAAAGTAAATTCAGTATACGGATTAAAAATATCGTTCATGATATGTTGGAATTCTGATGGAGCATTCTTCAGACTAAATGGCATAACATTCCATTCGTAATGCCCAAAAGGTACTGTAAAAGCAGTTTTATACCTATCCGGTTCTGCAATCTCAATTTGCCAATATCCTGATTTTAAATCAAATTTGGAAAAAATGATAGCATCCTGTAATCGATCTAAAAGATCTTTTTTATTTGGGATGGGGTATCTGATCCATTTTAATTTATCATTTAACGGTTTATAGTTGATGACAAGGCGAGGAACCCCTCGTTCAATTTCAGCATTTTTATTTACATAAAAAGCTGTACAACTCCAAGGGGAGTGACTAGGTCGGATTAGTTTTTTGTTTAAAAGATTTTGAATTTCTGTTTTACATAATTCCATATATTCCTTTTTCATTTGGCTAGGGCGAGCTCTAGTTGGAATATATTTTTCATCAAAATCGGGTTCATAGGGTAATGTGACTGTATATTTCTTTCTGTTCCAAAAAGCATTGGGAATAGTTCCACAAACTTCGGTTTGAAATTCTTTTTCAATAATTTTAATTTTCTGTTGCAAAGAAGGTTGTTGTAACCTTTGTTCAGTTGTTAAGAAAGAGACTTCCTTTGCTAAAAAATTTATCTGATTCTGTTTGAAAGTGACTAGATCTCTAATCTGGTCTAATTCTTTTGTATACGGTTGTGTAATGAATTCAAAGACCACGGATTTTCCTTGTAATTGGGAATAAATACCTGTTGAATCAATTTTCTGAATAGGCATCAAAAGGCATAAAAATGGAGTGCCTAAAATGATATTTGTAGCAAGATTCCTGACTAGAACAAAAGAGGTTGGGAGACAGAGATCTTTATTACAAATATAAGCTTCGGGTATTTTATACCTGATCTGGAGGGAATTTCCACTTGCACTGGTTAAACTCTGCGTGGTTTTTTCAAAATACCTGGTAGGAACTATACCTTCTTGGATACAGTTCATATCTGCTCCGCTATCGACTAAAGCAATAGCATCTTTGATAATAAAATCTGGTTTAATCATGAAAGAGATTTTTATATACCATTTCTGGAAAGTTACCTGGTTTACCAACAACAAATACGGGGTTGATGAGGATTCAGATTTATCCTCTGGTTTCTGTTCATTAGGTTTTTCTGTTACTTTAGGCAGCTGGGTATGAATATATTTGATGTCTTTTATGGCGGCTGCACTGGCTGTCTGTAAATGCTTTACTTCTGTTTTTAAGATATTAAGTTCCATTTTTAAGTCCTGTATGGTTGTTGGTTTTTCTACCAAAGAATTGGTTTGAATTCTGTTCATAACTGTTTGCAGACTATAAGAATAGTCTGGAATTAAAGGGGTTTCTTGAGTTGTTTTCTGGTGTTCATAACACATTTGTAAATACTTTATTTTTATTTCTGGATCCTGGATTTGATCTGCTACAGCGAGCATATCCTTTTGTGTATCTGTTAAAACATTAATACTGCTGGGTTCTCCTAAATTTAATCCATTCATTTCCACAATGGATTTCCAATAATTAATTTCTGATATTTGTTCTTGATTAGTAGAACAGGGACAAGGATTCTGTTCATCAGGGTCATCTTCACTATCGGTTGTAGAATATAATTGGTTAATCTCATCTTCGGATGGAGATTCATCTTCTGTTGAATCTTCTTCTGCTTCTAGAGCTTGCAGTATCTGTTTCTTAATTTCTAAATCTAATTGTAATTCATTAACTTTAGATTTAGCTTTTGATTTACATTTGTTAGCATAGTGACCTGTTTGTCCACATTTATAACATTTAACTTCTGATTTACTTTTACCTTTAGGTTTCCTAGTTGATGAGTTTTTTGGATAAAACTTCTTAGTGGTTTGCGGATGGCTACTGGTCCTATGTGACCTTTTTTTAAAAGGTTTGGATGATTTCTTACGTGAAATCTTCCGAGGTTTGCCTGGATATTTAATACCGGGTTCATAGGCAAATTGTTCACAAAATTCACCTAATTCTTTTCTGCCTGTTAGATTTTGTTGTTTCATCTGGTAATGAAGTTTGAGGTCATTACAAAGAGAAAGACCTTCATCAGTTATAATGAAACAAAGTTGTCCATAAGTATACTGTTCATAGGGAATAGACATCCGGTCATGGCGGTCCCGAAGTTTTTTCCTGACTCGTTCGGCGAAGAGAGTGGGAAGGCCATCAATGAATTTGGCTTTCCAATGGGTACTGTTACCATCAGGTCGTTGCATGACTTTGATGAGAAATACATCCTCATACCATCGGAAATGGGTAAGGGATGGACATCGGAGATTCTGAAGAAGTTCGCGGCCACGATCGGCAGAACTGGTACTGGTGCCAATAAAATGGAGTATGATGGTTTGAATTAAAGTGTAAACAGCATCAGGCTGTTGCACAGGTTGATGGGTAGTAGGATCCATTTCTACTTTAACGGAGTTAAGAATTTCTATCTGTTGTACATTGGTAAGGATATTATCCCACCATCCTTTAAGTTGACCGGTAAATCCATTGATAATAAACTTAGCATGGCTTGGTCCTGGTTACTGTATTGGTGGCAAACGGTTGCATACATCATCATTTGATGTAGAGTTTTATAGATACCGTATTCAGATACACCATCAATGTTCCATTCATAGATGGTTTTTCCCTGGTAGCTACACTGATCCTGAATATAACTTTCCTCATAAAGAACATCAGGAGGAGTAGGTCTGGCATAATAGTTACGGCTGTAAGGTAACGTGACCGGTTGGGAAGAGGTATATTCATGAAGTTTATTAACTGTTGATGGTTCAGTGAAATTATTTTGGATTTCCAGAATTTGATCTGGGGAATATTCTTCGGTTAAAGGCTCAGCTCTGAGCATGTGGATTGAGCCACTGGAAGGATCAAGTGGCTTACTTGGTTCAGGTGGTTTCACTTTTAAATTCTGCATTCTCTGTAAGAAAGTGTCCATAAATTCGGTATTAGAAGCTTTTAACTTAAAGTTGGTAACTTCTAATGGTGGTTTAATGGATACAGGATGGATTACAGAGGATCCTGATACTGGTGGGGCTAAACTTCTATCCTTAAAGGTAGTAATAGCTTCTTCAATTCTGGTTAATTGTTTGCTCATAGTTTGACAAATCAAATTTGTATAATTATGTTGTTTGATTGTCAATCCAAAATCTTTTAATTAGATATACTCTGGTTTAACAAATCTTCCTGATTGTGCATCAATATATGCAGTGGCTACTAAGGGTTGTCTAGTTGTTTCACCATTAGGAGCTAACTCTAATGCTTGTGGAGGTGGATGTATAGCACTAATGGCTTGTCCTTCAGTTGTAGTCCAGGTCTTATACTGGTCTTCTATAGCAGTTATTTTAGGTTGGGTTTCGGCTGTATACCATTCAACAAAAGGTATAAGTTTCTGATGGAACCCAAGATGTTTATAATATTGGGTCTTATATTGGTTTAATTGTTCTGGTGTATGGTTATCAAAATACCATTTTCTAAATTCTATATATTTTTCCTGATTAAATTCCTGGTTTAATAATTCCCTATTTTTACTGCCTGGTGTAAAATCCATTAAATTTCAAAATTCATGTCACTGGCCGTTGGGCTGTCTGGTGGTGGTACTGTATAGATGCCATGTGGAATTCTATTTCTGGATAAACGAATTCCTTGGACTTCTGTTTGCATAGGATCTTCTTCCTGTGGATCGCTAGAAGGCCGGCTAGGTGGTCTGGAAGGGATCTATAAAGAGTCAACAGACTGTCGACTAGATTCTGGAAGATCTACCCTATAAGGAGGAATAGATCTAAAACTATTGTTGGAAAGGCTTCTAGGTGCTGTTCGAAAACTAGCATTAGAAGACATACTTCTGGTGAGTAATGGTTTCTGGAATTGAAGGTAGACATTACCTTCATGTGTCTGTATAACATCATCAATGTTATGTTGTATCATTGGTTTGGGTGGTACGGCATTTGGTATAACCCATCTATCTGGAAACGTGATATCCTTCCAAGGAATCAATTTTGGTACTGCAACCTGACTGCTATATAAATTAGTTTCAATTAAAACTGTTTTTCATGTTTCAGTTTTCTTTCTAACATAAGGATTTAATGTTGTTAAAGCCGTAATGTAAATTCTAGAGTGGACTGAAAACGGAGGAGATCCTGGTTTATATTCATAACCATTGGTAAGAACTCTAAGTTCTAGGACATCAGATAAATTAGCATCGCAAAGAGCAACGCTAAGATTCGGATATATATCAAAATATACGGGTCCATGTGAGAGACTAGTTTCAATTGCTCCCATTAAGGATGCTCGGAAGTTAAGGCATCTACCGTCTCTAAGTGTGCATTGAATACTGGTATTTTGCCCTAAAAGGGTTAAGGGTTTAAAAGCAATTTGTACTAATCCTATGTGGATGTACTTGTAATGCTTAACAAATGGTATGAAATCATTAATCTGAATAAGTCGGATTATTTCATCATTATTTTGAATGCAAGATGCATGTTCAAATGTTTTGATGATAGTTTTACTGAAAAAAGTAAAATGTCCTTTTTTGTAAATGGTCTTTGGATCTACGGTTGGAATAGTCCATTTATCTAGAGCGTCCTTCACATCCTGATACGCTATCATTTCAGCGGCTTCGGCTAGAGAGGATACTGTATTCCCTACAGTTGTTACTGTATTAGGAACAAAAACTACAACTATGATAAAACATAAATACATTATTATTTTCTAAGAGTTTCATAATTTTAATTTGTCATATATTAGATTCATATGATGATATCGTAAACTATGTGTGTATATATATATAATTATTACTCTCTATTTTTTTTTTTTTTTTTTTTTGTGAAATTTAATCTAGCAAAATTTATTTAAATCAAAAAATTGAATAAAAAAAAGAAAATGACAAACAATAGATTACCAGTGACTTCCATCCTCATGTCCTTCCCAAAATCAGTATTTACTTACTAAGTCCAACTTTTAGATTTTCTCACACTTGCTAGTTTCGATAGTTCACATTGGGCCCTTTTTTTGTTCCCCTCTCTCACCCACCTCGCGACTTTCACGACTCTAATCATCTAACCATTCTACTGCTAGACATCTTAATTTCTCTTTCTCTAAACCCCTAAATAACTTAATACCCATTATGATTTTATAATTGTAGACACCCCATTTTGACCAGCCCTAAGACTTGAGTGCTTTCTTTTGATTGCTCAATGATAAAAATAACAATGTGTTTCCCACAAAATCCTTAATGAGAAAGATGGAACTTGAGCTTCATTTCCAAACCCTAAGCCTGTTTTGGTCGAATGTTCAAGTCCCTTTCAAACCTCTCTTTCGGAACTTCCTTCCGCGCTTTGTTCCGAATATTTTCGTAGTGTTCCGAGGCTCATTTTTAAACTTTAGAATGAAACTTTTTATGAGGAAATTAAATAAAGAACAGTGTGAAAATAGGAAGAAATGACGAGAATTCCATCGAAAGACCTGTTTCCTACAAAACAGCCAGCCCGAACCACCTTTCTGGTTGGCCGTACACTTTTGTGGCCGGTCGGCAGGTTTTGTGGACGGCCAGATGGTTTTGCCTAGAAACAGTGCATTTTCGGCAGAATTCTTGTTTAATGCATGTGGCCATCCAACTACCCCATCTTCTAAGCCACTCTAAGCACGAAATGTTTACACACTCTGTCTCTATCATCAATATAGTTGGCCCCTTCACATGTGTAACTGTGGACACCCCATTTTTGACCGCTCGCAAGGCTCGAGCATTTTGTCTGGTACACTCAATGATGAAAGTGGTATTGTGCGTGGTTCGAGGTTTCAACGAAGAAGCCATGTTTTAAGCTCCGAAACAATCCCAAACCTCCTACATTCCCACTGATTATACCCAAGAAATCCATTTTTATACATTGTGCCACTCTTTGCTGAGGCTGAAACAGAAAAACAGGGAAATGCATTGAGGGTCGGCCGTAGCTATTGAGGGCCGGCCCGGCCTTGGTAGCGAGAAACACTGTTCTGGGCAGGAGGTCGCTAACTGTCCATTTTTAAAGATATTTATGATATTTCTGGCTCAAATTCTGTAAAAATGGCCATATATCTCTGTTTTGAGGGTTGAAGAATTTCAAGAAAGCCATTATATCACTTTGAGAGCTCATTCTTCTCCTTATTCTTGTGCAAGCAACACTTTGAACTAACCTACCACCTTAAACCTATATCCACACATCATATACACCTTCATACCTTAGCCTAGGAACCTTGGTTGAGCCTTGAATACCATAATTCAAGTTTGAGAATGTGTTGAGACTTGGCTTGGTTCATAATCAAAAGCTTACTTCTTTGAGAGGTATAAGCTTGCTATCTTCCCTCTTGCTTTCATTTCTTTCATTTGCTACCTAGTTTTCATTGTTTTGTGTTGTTTTGCTCCTATTCTAAGTGTTTAAGTTTGGGTTTGGAGAGCTACCAAAAGGATAGAGAGAGCTTACACTCTTTCTATACCTTTACCTATAGCTCAAACCCTTACTTTTACACTCTTTTTCTTTGTTCTCTACATTGATTTTTAGAGTTAAAAGAGGGCTAAAAATCATGCTTTGAGGTTTCAAAAGTGGAGGGGTTAGCCACCCCTCATTGTTCTTGCTTAATAGCCTTATTTTCTCTCTTAGTTGAGTAGCTTTTCAAGCTCTTTTCATGAACTTTTTGCCACTATTTTTCATCTATTTAGGGCTGTTTTAAGGCTGTCTAAAGTTGTTTAAATAGTTCATGTTTTGATTAACTTGGTTGTTGTCTCATAAGTTTGCATATATAGCATGTTGTATATTGTTCTAAGCTTTTCTTCAATCTATTTCCATGTTTAAGAACCTTATTTTAATAATCAACTTGCCATTCATCCCTTTCATTTGAGAGTTGTTTCAATCGGTTGATGTTTATTCAAAACGTGAACTAGCGATTTACGCTTGATGGCTTAATCTCTACGGAGATTCATTGCCAACGGTGTAGTCTCTTTTTCATGTTGAGAATCACCTCCCGTTTGACGTATTTCTCACTTAGTGGACGTAATCTTTAATAGATGTAACAATAATCTTGGACTTAATGGATTAAAGGATGGCAAAGACTAATGAATTTGGGTTAAAATAAACCAACTCACAAAAAGAAAATGAGTTATCTTGCTTGGGATTTGGCCGGATGTTATGCCGAATCCATTGTGTCAAGAGTTGTCTTATGTCAATTCAAAATGTTTTGATGGAACTTGAAGTGTCTCTGCCTCCTTCTTTGAGTTCACTCAATGATAGGAGGAAGGGGTGATCGTTATTCATTTCATTTATTGTTTTTTATCCAAGTTGTGCATCGAAATCGTTAAGCAATCAATTTGCTCATTGATAGTTTTGGAAACAATTCTAACCTTCTCTCAAGGCTTTCCCATGACAAAGATGTGTAGGAGGGACAAACAGAGTCCAAAACACTTTGTCTGCACTGTTTTCACTTCAGAGCACAAAATAGAATTTTACATGAAATTGAGGCACAGTCGACCTTCTTTAGGCCTGGCCAGGCTTTATTGAGGGCCGACCAGTCATCAATGTTTGGTCAACAGTATATTTTTGCAGAAAACAAAAGACAGTGGCTGAAGGTGAAACAGAGCAAGCCAAGGCAGACAGTGCTGTTTTGGGACCTTGTGCATGCAAACCTTGTGTATTAATGCTATGTGCATTGTTGTAATTAATTTATTTATTTAATATTGTTTGTTGTAATTAATTATTAATGTTGTAATTAATTAATTATTATTGTTTATTTGTAATTATTATAGCTAATTAGCTTAGATAGTTAATTTTACTTGCCATGGTTATCTTTGTTGTAATAGCATAGTTAGCTAGTTAATGCTTTAATGATTTCATTCGGTTTTGAAATAAGTAGTTTAATTCGGACTTTCAGACTATGATTCGCACCCTCTTGCACGAGGGCAATGTTGTAATAAGTTGTATGTTTTCTAACCCCACGTCTTTCTCTCTTTTACTTACTTGCTTATGATGGTTAGTTCAGAAACATCACGTTTTGTTAGCATACTCCATGTTTCGCATCCATTTGTCTTACATGCATCCAAGGTTTGGCTCATCATGCTAACCTAATTTCAAATGTTCAAATTCATTACTTGACTATGTGCAATCTCGCATGTCTTGAATGGAATCATATACCATGCTCATAGTCAAGCCTATAAAATACATAATGCGTGCGTTACATTAATCATATTACATTAATTAGGAACATGCATATTTTTCTAACCATTTTGCTTTGTTTTGGCTCGGAATACTAGGTGAGGTATTTTGAGCTTCAGCATATTGCATGAATGTGGTTGTTTCCATATCAAAGCATACTCCCATGAGGCTAATTGCTTAAATGATATAACTATTTGACTGCCAGTGGATGAAGGCTAGTTGCTTGAACTGGGATGGTTTGATCAAATGTCCATTTTAGCCCACTTTTTCAAGTGGCAAATTCACAAAACAATTTCGAAACAAAACATGAGATCAAGTGTTCCAATTCTTGCAAATTAGTCCATATCTTGAGTGTGCATCACATAGTAAAAAATAGCTAATAACCGGAACAAGAGCGTATAATGTAAATAAAAATTACATCATGATTAGTAGAGGCCGATCTTTGATCGGGCGAGTAGGGTGCTGAATTCGTGACCTTCCCCTCTTGTACCTAAATTCCCGAGCCGAGACACTTTGGTTATGACGGACTAATAGCCTTTGGCATGAGTCTCGGGTTTCCTAAATTTCTCAAAAATATTTTAGGTTGTGACTTTGAAATCTGGCAAAGTAGTCCATTTTTGACATTTGTGTCAAAATATCAATTTTCCAAAAAGAATTTCAAGATTTAGACTCTTTTATGTTTTTACTGTTTTACATTGCACTTTGTGAAATCAGATTCAGAACCATAGGTGGAGTCTGAACTGTAAGGCTATTCGCCTTCCGAAAGGAGCGCAAAAAATCGAGCTACAGTAGCACCATGTAATTCCTATTATAATGGAATTATATTTGACACTTTGATTATCTTGATTGGGAACCTTCTTAGTTGATATTTGAGCCTTGGTTGACGTATTACCATAGTGGTTGGGTGAGATTGAATCAAATACTCCAAATTCGAATAGTTATTATTGAGTAGTCTTCATTATTTTATCATTTTCTCTCTCCACACTTTGAATCTTGATGTACGGCTAGAACCATTAGAAATCTTACTTCTGGGGCTTCAATTTGGACACAAGAATGACCCTAAATGGAGTCCGGACGAGAGAGTTATATCTATTTGAAATTTATGAATTTATGCTGTGAGCATAGTGCACTCGAGCGCAACTTTCAACGCTTGAGTGTACTACGCAGAATCAGATCTTTAAAAGTCAATTTTTGGGTCAAATCTCTTCACTTTTCACTACCCTTTCTCTCTCATTCTGCCATTTTTGGTTTCTCAAGCTTTTTAGGCTTGATTTCATCTATTTCTATACATCTTTGACCCCTAGTTCCATATACCAAAACGAAGAGCACAACGAGGGTTTTCATTTAATCTCAATGGATAGTCGTTTCGTCGTCGATGATTTTTTCGACTTATTTCTTTCTTTCTTCAAGAGGTAGGATCTATTTCTTAAACTCAATATAAGTTTGGTAGTGTATTTGTGGTGTATTTTAAATATATAGATTCCATTGTTATTGGATTGATTTTTTGAAAATTTATTTTTGTAAGTGAGGGTTTGTCCAAATGGGATTGTTAAGCTATGGTTTAGCTACAAAAAGTTTATTTTTCACTTACAAAAATGTATATGAGTTTTTAAAAGTAAAAATCCCTAATTTGGAGAAATCCTAAAATGTTGATCTTTTAGGGAAATTGTTGCATTATTAAATCAAAATATAAAAGAGGGGTTTCCAAATGTTTTCTTGAAAAAGGTTGTGATTATGAAATTGGAGTTGATATATGTTGAAATGAGTTATTTTTTGCATTGAAATGGATTTTCAAAGAAGAAGAGGGTTATGCCTTAAAATGAAATTGTTGAGATTATAAAGAGGAAATGGAATAAATGTTGAGTAATGTGAAATTGAAATGATGATTAATGATGATGGTGGAGTTTGATATGTATTATCACTCCTATTTGAGATTTTGAAAAAATTTATCTTTAATGGAATTTATTTATCTGTTTAAAGATACCTATTTTGGGCTATTGATAGAGAATAGATATGGTTATTATAGAAATTACATGCGAACTAGGCAAACTGGGCTGTTTATAAATTATGCATATCCTGGAGCATGTAGCGGATTTTGGAAATTGAAACTATATGTTTTGGAAAGAGATTTTGGAAATTCTTGTGTTATGTTTTAAAAGCATTAGTTTGATTTGGTAAATTTGAGAAATGGTTGTTGTTACATCAAACAAGTTGGCCTACGTGTCCAGGATGAAAGTCCCGAAAATCGCGCGTATACATGGGTGCCGATCCCACGGACGAAATTTTCGTAAAATGGCAATGATAGTGCTTGTATAGCCTACGTTTACATGGGTCCCGTTTGACAGTTTCCCGCGGATGAAATTTTCGTGAAAAGTTGCATTGGTTTTGGAGATTTATCCATTTTATTTATTATCATATTAGTTTTAGAAAGAAATGATTTTAAAATGGTCTTAGCAATGTAATTGTTATTGGTTAACGATGTATTCGTATTGGAATTGGCAATGAAATTGCTAGTTGGTATTGAGATACCTGGATTGACTTGTGGAAATAGATTGTATGTCAAACTAATGTATTGAATTCGGAAACGTTTTGAATAAACGAAAGGTTTTGAAAATTGGGAAGAAAGGGTTTTTATTGAGAAAGCAAGTAGATTTGAGAATGCATTGAGCATAATATACATGTATGTATTGCATTCATGATCTTTTGCATTGGTGGAGCATATTTAGTTTTTGAAATATTTTCTACTGGGCTTTATGCTCACCCTACGTGGCTGAAAATGTTTTTCAGGTATGCTTATGCGGATGTGGACTGAGACATTGAAATTGTGTTTGCAACCGTATAGGGTGGTTCCTTTATTTGTCGACCAAGGGCCATTTATGTATTTGTTGGCCGTGTGCCATTCTTGTAAGGGTTACACCCTTTGTATATGATGTAAGCCTTTGGGCATCTTAATTTGATTATAACATCTTTGTATGTTTTAGTTACAGAGCATCCATTTGACTTAGATGTTGTATCTAAGAATGTATAAAATTAGAATAACACATGTACTGTGTGCCTATAGAATATACATCTGCATGAGTGTTGTTAGTTATTGTCTATTGTTGGGTGGTTCACTTACGTGGGCCGGACCTTGTAAATCTGGGGCGTGACAACATGGGAGATTAAGAAAGCATGGCAAAACGACGATTCTCTTTCACCCCACCATCCTTTGTCCTCTATTGTTGTCTCCTACCACCTTCTCCATTAAGTCCCCCACCTTTGCTATACAAAACAACATCAGATGGTTAGAAAAGGGAGAGGAGATCAAATTGTTGAGAAAGCTTAGGAGAGAAAAAAGAGAACTTAGAAACTTAGAGCCAAAACCTTCCATTTCTTCAATATACAAACTGAAATTCCATCTTCAATACACCAAAACTAGTCCATTAATTCTGTTAGAGCCATATTCTAGTAGCTTAATCCAAAAGAGAGTGAGTGTTCTTGAATTTGAGAGAAAATAGAGAGTTGTAGTTCTTCTCGCATAAACCACCCAAGAACACCATTCAAACCACAATTTCGAAATTTCAAATTGAGAACACACTTCCATACACTTGAGGATAATCAAGAGGAAGTTTGAAATCAAATCCTTTCTTTGGAAGGTAAATTGCGCGCACTTTTCATTTTCTAGCATTTCTTGCGTTTTCTTCCATTTTCTTTCTTGTATTTCTTTTTTTGTTTCAATTTCATGTTATAAACTTGTTGTAAGCTAATTGGAAGTGGTTAGTTGAGCCACTTGCCCACTTTCTGTTTGTTTTTCTGGCTTTCGGAACGAAATAGAGCATTTGGCCTAGCTTGAGTGGCTGGCCAGCACCTTTTGTGGCTGGCCAAAAGGTTTAGTGGCTAGCCGACACCTTTTTCCTAGACAGAATTCGACAATTTTCCAGCGTTTGCGCAAAATAGTCTCCGACGGTCTCTGAAACCCCCTGCAGCTTCTATTTTTATTGTTTTTAGTTTAGTTAGAGAGTGATTATGAGGTTTTTGATTTTATTGTAATTATTTTCCTTCCCCCCCCCCTCCATTCGAATTTGTAATATTTCAAGGCGATGTAATAATTCCCCAATCCTGCTTCTTTTTTATCCCGTTCTTTTACTCGCTTTCCATATGCTGTGAATATGCATCTTGTATATATTTGTCATCATGTCCACGCTCTGCATCCATGCTTTATGCCTTAAGATCTGGCTAAAATTACATTTGTGAGTTTAATCGATTATTATATGATTTTGTGTGCTACCTCATGTTTTAAGTTGATTCACATGTCATATCCTAGAAGACGAATCTGTAGTTGCATTTCATGAGTGAATTGCATTTGGATCTTGTATATAATGCATATTTTACTAACTTTGTTTTGTACCTATTTACAAGACGTTGGTAAATTTGTAAGTTTTTGTGCTTTAGCAACCTGCCTGTATGTGTTTTCTTACTACGTTTAGCATCTTACCATGTGGCTAGTTGCTTATTTGATATAACTCTATGCATACTAGTGGGTAAAGGTTGTGTTATTTAATTTGGAATCAAATTGATTTTCAAAACACTATTCAAAACCTTTTCGAAATAATGAAATCAAATTGCTCCAAATTAGATGACACTATCTATATTTGTTTTGCTTCACATAGTAATTTTTAGGATTTATTAATAATTAGAATATGAACACATAATGAGAAAAAAAAATCATATCATGGTTAGTAAAGGCCAATCTTTTGATCGGGTAAGCGGGAGTGCTCAATTAATGACATTCTCCCCCTCATACCTAAGGTTCCGTGCCAAGCATCCTTGGTTACGACGAACAGTGGCCTTGGCACACGAGTCGCAGGTTTCCTAATTCTCCCAAAATAAATATTAGGTGACACCTCTGAGATCTGATAACGCAGTCCATTTCAAGCAAATGTTTTTGTAATAAAATGGATTTTCTAAAAGTTGCCAAATATAGACTCTCATCTACGTACATTGTACTTGTGAGACTAGATCAAAAAGACCGAGGGTCCAAACTATTTAACGCGCGTGGATACCCCAGGCATGTTACAATAACATACATAAAATTAATTAATTTTCTCTTACTCCACCCAAAACAAATCTAGTTGTATTATGTTTAAAATGATTGATTTTATTTTCATAACATAAAGAAAAATTAAACTAACATGTATTGTTAATATAATAGCAAACTTGCATTACCTTTTATTAGTGGAACACTACAGATATCTATCAAAATATACATAACCATCTTAAACTTTGTTCGTTATGGAATTATTTATCCACTAAAATTATAAACAAAATATAGTATTAGATTTAAGAGATTCTTGCAATCTAAGAAATTAAAGAAGTAAATGAAAATAACAACCTTAAACTAAAAATCTATAAAAATAAATAAAAATAAAAACAAAAAACAAAAGAATTGAAATCATGTTTAGTATAGTAGAGTTTTCATTTCAAAATATATTCTTTCTCATTTTCAAACCAAGTATGTACATATTACATTTTGGGTTTGATAAAACAAAGTAAAATATGAGAGATTATATTTTGATTGAAACATTCATAGTGATCATCCACATTAGTATCGTTAAAAGATATTTCTTACCATATCTCAGAGTAAGAAATGTACAAAAAAATAAAAAAAATAGAGAGAGAGAGAGAGAGAGAGAGAGAGAGAGAGTAATAGGAACAATGCTACAATCAAAAGAGAATGTATACACTATTTAAATTGCAATCTGTCAAAAAAAGTGATTATATATGAACAACATTTAAATTGCGAATGCAATTTGAAATTAATATATGCGATCTTATTAATTTATCTATAACATATCATGAGCTAAATGCTATTATATTTTCACTATAAAAATAAATTTATGTTCTTATTAATTTATAGTAGAATTGTTGTTTTAAACTTTATTTAGACCCTCCAATCTTATAAATAAATAAATTGAAAATGCAAGAACTTCAAGTAAATCAAACCCACAATTTTCTCAATAAATGTAAAAATGTGTCTTTTGTGCAAGTGTATTCAAGATATTTTAATAATAAAAGTGCGACATAAATGAGAAGAAACATAACGAATAAATAATAACATTCATTCAAAAAATTATAAGGAATTTTTTTTAAGATCCCTAATATTAAAATTTTATAGAATAAAGGACATGCAATATTTTCATAGTAATTGGAGTCCTTCAACATTTTTCCAGAGAAATTTCAATCCAAAGAAATTTTGAAACTAGAGAAATTTTGCTGATTGTGTTTGTGTGTTCATATTTGGAATTTCTCTAGACATATGAGAATTCCTTTAGAATTTCTCTGAATATGTTTGTGTGTTCATGTTTAGAATTTCTCTGAGCATTCTCACTGAAATTTCTCTAAAGACATCACAATCCCACAATGTTTGAGAAAATTCACACAGTGACCATAGCTAAAGAAAATGCATACAGTGACCACAGCCAAAGAAAATTCACAAAATTACAAACAATGTCCACAACCAGAGAAAATTCACACAGTGATCACAACCAGAGAAAATTCACATAGTTCCCACATCCAAAGAAAATTCATACAGCCAGAGAAAATTTATACAACTAGAGAAAATTCACACACACTTTAGAGAAAATTCATACAACCAGAGAAAATTCACATAGTTCCCACATCCAGAGAAAATTCACACACTCCAGAGAAAATTCATACAGTCAAAGAAAATTCACATAGTTCCCACATCCAAAGAAAATTCACACAGTCCAGAGAAAATTCAATCTGACTCCTAAGCTGCATTGTCGATGAAATCGGCGTTGTCCACCCAGGCAATATCTCCACACCCTATATCGATGGTGTCGGCAATTCCTCCAACAAATTGACTAGAGAAGTTGCCGCCTTTGGCCTCTTAGAACCACTGCTTCACACAATCCGACACCATCATTGATAGCGGCATTGTGCGATGGTTCTTCATATCACCGTTGTTGCTTCTACTGCCATTCTTCTTCTGTTTCTTCTTCTTCTTCTTCTTCTTCTTCTTCTTCCAACCTCAATTTGCTACCAATTCTGGTGAGTTTAGTGCTTTTTGGACCCAACTACTGTTGTAGATTTAGCTGTTACTACTCTGGTTTGTATATATATATATTTGTTCTTGGTGGGTTTGGAAGATAATTTGATGAATATTTGATTTCATGATCTAAATTTTGAGGATTTATATAAGGTTTTTAGTGGAAGGAGATGAATTTTCCAATAAATTTCTAGAAGAGCGAGAGGTTTAATGCGAGAAGAGAGATGAGAGAGTGGGTGTTATATATGGGTGTGGGTGAGGGACCTTAAACTACAAAAAAAAGTATTGTGGACATCTCCCATTACTAAAAGTTAGAGAGGGATGTTAGACCAATTTTTTCAAAAATTATCCTATAAAATATAAATCATACTAAACATTCAATAAATAAATAAAAATGCTCAGGTCACATTGTAATGAGAAGAAAATTATTGGTTGTTTCCTCATTTCTTTTCTATGCATTGTGCTATTGAAAGACGTCTCTTCTACTACGATTTGAGATAAGCTTCTCAGGCTTCTTGTCTCTAATTTGCTGTAGTCTTTTTCTTTAAGTCCAATCCAAGAAGGAAAAAAATGAAGAACATTACATTTTTTTAATGTAACTTATATACACATACAAAATGAACAACATAAATAAAAACGCATGCAAATTAATTGAATGAGAAATGATATATTTACAGCATACATGAAAAATATAAAAATATTGAAAATTCAAACGTCACAATCATAAAAGTAGCAACACTAAGATTGCAAAAGGACAATATATAAACTTTCAATAAGATAGATTCGATTGTTTAAATTTGAAGATAAACTCTAAGAATTATGGAAAGAGAAATCAAACAAAATCTTCCAAGAGAGGAAGAGGGAGGGAGAAGTTATGATAAATGAAAGACAAAAAAAATAAATAAAAATAAAAATATCAAGTTCAAATATTTAAATATTTATAAAAATAAGATAAATGTGGGGGGAAAAAATAAATCAAATAAAGCTCTAATAATAGAAGAATTGACAGTAAAATATATTTTTTTATTTTAATGATTAGATTTGGATGATTAACAAAAATTCAAGTTCAAATTTAAAGATATATAAAAATAAGATAATCGTGGGAGAAAAAAAAATGCAAATTAAATAAAACTCTAATAATAGGAGAATTGAGAGTAAAATATTTTATTTATTTTTTTAATAATTAGATTTGAAATATCTTAAATTAGATTTGATCATATATTTAAAGAATTGAGAGTGGAATATGTCGTTTATTTGTTAATAATTATATTTGAAATATCTTAAATTAGAGTTTATCATATCTTTTTGAGTTCAATATGTATATCCATATCTATTTTATTTCAAATTTTACTATGTTTTCCCCGTAAAAAATGAATTTTTATTAGAAATTAGAAAAAATGAAAAGGAAGATATCTAAGATTGCCAAGTAAGAGAGATAATCTCAACTTTTAATGAGAGACTAATTTTTTAGAAACTACATTGCATTTGTATATAGATATGGTATAGATAAGGGTTTAGCTTCTCATCTCAATTTAAGAGAACGTTTGGGTTTTGTAGGTCCATTTTTAAACTAATTTTGTTGATCTGAACCATTCACTTTTTAGAATTTGTTGAGTAAGATATTCATATAAAAAAATAGAGATGATCGGATATCGATAACTCTATATTTAAATCATATTTGCATTAAAAAAAATGGACGACAAATATAATTTTAAAAATAATCATTTATTTTTTTGTAATATAAATTTGATTTAAACATATAATTATCAATCATATTGATTTTTTACATGAATATTGTATCTAATGAGTCCTAAAAAATAAACAATTTGAATCATCGAAATCCATCCAAAAATAAACTTACCAAGTCCAAATGCTCTCTCATGTTGAGGGACATTGTGTTACTGCTACGCGTGATGCACATCAATGACTGTTGTGCGACCTGTGAGACTCGTTTTGAATCTTATTTTGATGAATTAAACCGTCAAATTTTAGAAAACATTGAGAAGAATATACCTAGTACGTAAAATCAAGTTGATTGAATATCAATATCATGTTATTTAAAGCACATTTGCATATGTAAAAAAATAATATGTATCAAACTAAATACAAATGTGACTTGATGAAGGAGTTATTGATATCTGATCAATTTAATTTTTTTTAAACATATTTGTTTTGATATTTTCTAAAATTTAAATAATTCAAATTATCAAAATAAGATTCGAAATAAATCTCCCGTACAACAATCACACCAAATCACATGTTGAGATGGCCATTTCAATAAAATGCAATATTGGAGTTCCACCAACCTCGTTCTTTTTTATTTTATTTTATTTACAATAGTCGATGTTGTGCATCAGGCAGAACAATGACACCAAATCCCATGTTGAGATAGCCAACATAGGATAAACTCAACATCTTCAATAAGAGTGTTGAGAGAAATTGGTAAAAAGTTAATTTTTTTATTTTTTTATTTTGTCTTTTTGTAAATAAATTATGTAAAATGGGTAAAAAGTTAGAAGTTGACTTTTTACCAACTTCCCAAAAGACTCTAAAATGCAATATTGGAGTATCACCAACCTCGATTTTATTTATTTATTTATTTACAAAGATAATATTAGTATGTTAGTATAATTAAATTATAATTGGAAGATTTCGTTTCTATTTTATCATCTCGAACTTTTTTTTTTTTGAACTACATCAATTTGAACCATTAACCTTCCCTTCACCGCATTCTAACATGTGGCTACTAGACCATTGGAGAAACACCACCATGTTTGGTTCTAAAAAATTGAGTCAACTTTTTAAAAAATTAATTTTTTTTGTATTCCATGTGTTTTTTATTTTAGTAAATTTTTTTAAAATTTTGTACAATTTTTTTTATTTTTTAGATAGACATAATCTAAATATATTTAAAAAATATAATATTTATGAAAAAAAACCTTTAAAAAACTTACCAAATATAAAAAATATATAAAAATATAATATATTTTTATATTTTATTATATTCAATAAGTTTTTTTACAAATTTTTTACTTTTCAAATATATTAAAATTAAGTGAATCTAAAATTTTTAAAAATTTATTAAAATATTTTAAAAATTATTAAAAATATAAAAATACGAATTAAAAATTTTAAAAATTCAAAAGCAAACAATTCCAGCAACCTCGTTTGACTTTCCTATAATATAGAGGTCACGTTTGTTTAGCAGATTAAGTTAGATGGAATTGTTAGTGAGTATATAGTTAGTAAAGAAATTATTAATGCATGTATTGTTAGTGAGGAGATTAGGTAAAAATATATTTGTTTTGATGATATAGTGTTGAAAATGATTAGTGATAGAATTATTAAATTATTTTTATAAAAAATCTAAAAAAATAATTTGTATATTAAAAAAAATCTAAAACAAATATATATATATATATTTTAAATAACAGGTTGCAATTGTAAAAAAAAAAAAGAAAAAAAAAGTATTGTTCTGGTCAACCATCTAGATGACTGGTCGAACGTTCGAAAAGAGTCCAAATGGATGACTAAGGGCTGGTTTTTGCATCTATGAAAAAATACAAAAAGCTAAAAAGTTACTAAAAAAATCAAAAAATAATTACTATTCACAAAAAAATATAAAGAAAAAGAAATTAAAAAAAAAGTACAAGTCAAGTTTTGGCATGGCAATGATGGTGATGTCTGGTGCTGTCAGAACATTTATGTATATATATGTGAATAAATATTATTGGAATGATGCGTTGTCACAAAACATATATGTATATAGGCTGAGGTGTCACGGGTATTGTTGGGCCAGTGGGAGCATACCAAGGGTCCCGTTTTGATAATCAGAACCGTTCAATGTGTAGAACTCGTCGAGTACTATACGCCTGTAAAAAATCATGTTAATTAGATATCGATAATTATATGATCAAATCAGTTTTGTATCAAAAAAATGGACGGTGCACAAACGGTCGACAAAAAACTAATCCGATCAGATAGCTATCGACATCCGATCAACGTGATTTTTTATAATCATGTAGTACTTAACAAGTTCTACACATTTAACGGTTTCAATTATCAAAACGGGACCCGTGGTGGGCCCCCACGGGCCGAATAATATCATCCAATTTGAACAGCAATATAGGCAATCTGGTCCTAGCCACCCACCTGACGGTACCATCACTGTTAATAGGCATTTACATATGTAGGGGTAATATAGTAATTTCGTTATTTTATATAATATTTTAATACACATTTTTTCCTAAAAAGTTATCTCAAATAATCATATTTTTTTCCTTTACTTTTTAATTTAAAAAATCAAAAAATACACTTATTTAGAACACCCCAACAAACTCCCAAATAGACCCAATCAGTTTATTATTTTCCGAATCTCACACTTTTCTCAACCAAACTAATTTACTTATTGAAAGAGATTACTAAGAAAAATGATTGAGACCACTAAAAGTGATATTCTAATAATACCATTAATAATGTGACAGTGAGCGGAAGCCACAACATTTGCCTTATTATTTATTTTTTTTAACATTCTCAATACTTTAATATTATTAATATATATTTTTTTTTTTTAATGGTATGAATTATTGTTGGATTACTAAACTACTCACGCTGACAAGTCGACCTCTCAAATCAACACTTAAACGTGCTGTAGATGATACTTTTACAATCAATCTATACCAATCGGATCACTAAAGCGGCCAAATAAACGGGACCAGATAGACAGATAATTCATGAAAGCCTTCAATTTCGTAACACCCCTTCGGGGTTGATTTAGACCCTTTTAAAACACCCACTTCACACTCCTTTACATATATGGAGGTTGGGGATTAGATTAAAAAATAAATAAATAAAAATTGACTAATCAAAACTAAAGGGGTGAAGGAGTGACCCCAAAGGGGTCTTAACCTTTATTCTTAAACTAAACCTTCCACATTCCTAACAAAATTTGGAAAGCCAACGAATAATTATTCTATCCCCATAATAAATAGGATAAATTACACATATATCCTTAAAGTTTAAATATAATATATAATATCTATAATATATATATTTTTTATGTTTCGAAAATTACACTAATTTATTATTACTATAATTATTTAGTCAGAATAAAATATTTAACTCATACATTTTTTTTTACTTTACTGTATTTCTTCTGTTTTATTTATTTCCTTTGTTTTACTTTTTTTCTTTTTTAGGACAAGTTTGGCATAAATTAATAAATACACACTTTTTATCTTTTTTGAGTGATATCATTACTTCATTTTCTGGACATTTTTTTTGTAAAAAAATAAAAAATTCACTTATTTAGGTCTCATTTAGGAACAGGGGATTTTAGAAGCTTTTTGACTTTTTCGTTAAAATATGAGATAAAAAAAATTAATATATTTGATGTGACTCTTTGACTATTCAAGAAAAATGTGCAAAAAGTAAAGAAAAAAAAAGAATCTTTGACTTTTTAGTATAAGTTATAGGCTTTCTGACTTTTTTAGTAACTTTTTGACTTTTTTGTTAAAATATTAACTTGCCAAACGAGGCCTTAAATTATTTCAAACCACCCCTTTATATAATTTTTTTAATTTTTTATTAAAAATTATTACCTTTTATATAAATAGAAATTTATAAAATGGGACTATTAATTATAAAAATAAAAATAAAATTTTAAAAATATTGATGTGTTGGGTAACGTTTACGTTTTCAGTTTATATTTACAAAAATTTTATAAACTGATTTTTGTTTATTTTCAGAAAAACATAAACTACAAACGCGTTTGGTAATTAACAAAATGTTTTAAAAAATTTAAAATATAAAAAAGAGTGAGAAATGGCAAGTGGCGACGGAAGACGATGGTGGAAAGTGGTGACGGTGGGTGGTGGGTAGCTTGTGGTGGCGGGTGGGTGGGTGACAGTGGCGGGTGGTAACGAGTGGGTGGTGGTGGTGGTGGTGGCGGGTGGTGGGTGGTGGTGGTAGGTGGGTGGCGAATGACGAGTGGTGGTAGGTGGTAGCGATGGGTGGCGGGTGGTGGGTAGGTGACTGTGGCAGGTGGTGGGTGGTAGCAAGTGGGTGGTGGTGGTGGTGGCGGCGGGTAGTAGGCGGTGGTGGTGGCGGGTAGTGGGTGGTGATGGTGGTAGGCGAGTGGTGGGTGGTAGGTGGGTGGGTGGGTGACGGTGATGGTGACAAGTGGTGGTAGGTGGGTGGCGGATGGCGGATGACGGGTGGTGGCGGGTGGTGGTAGTGGTAGGTGGGTGGGTGACGGGGCAGGTGGTAGGTGGTAATGAGTGGGTAGTGGTGGTAGTGGTAGTGGGTGGTGGTGGCAGGTAGGTGGGTGGTGGGTGGTGGTGGTCGTGGTGGTGGTGGTGGTGGTGGCGAGTGAGTGGCAGGTGGCTGGTAGTGGTGGGTGGCTGGGGTAGATGGTGGTGGATGGTGGGTGGTGAGTAGTGGTGGCAAGTAGGTGGCGGTTGGTGGTGGCAGGCGGTGGATGGTAGTGGCGGGTGGTGGTGGTGGTGGGTGGATGGCAAGTGAGTGGCAGGTGGGTGGTGATGGTAGTGGTGGCGGCGGGGACGAAGGGTGGGTGGTGGTGGTGAGTGGGTGGCAGGTGGGTGGTAAGTGGTTGGTGGCAGGTGGGGGTGGGGTTGGGTGGTGGTGGCGGAAGACGATAGTGGAAAATGGTGGCAGATGGTGGCTAGTGTTGGGTGATAAAAAAAAAAAAACTCAAAACGAAAGCATATTTTTTTTTTTTTTTTTTTTGCCAAATTTATAAACTGAGATCACTGATTTATAAATCAAAAATTTTACCAAACAAGTTTTTATTTGAATTTTTAAAATTTTTGTAAATATAAACAGAAAATTAAAACGTATTACCAAAACGACACCTAAAAATTAAGATATAGGGGTCTTTTGGGGAATTTTTTTTTTTTAATTTTTTACTTATTTTAAGTCATATTACTTCTCATAATTTTTACTTATAAAAAGACAAAAAAAAACTTAAAAAATAAGAAAACCAACTACCCCAAACCACATTATAATTAGATCAAACTCATGCATGTCGTGTAATTTATCTTAATAAATATCTATCTAATTTATTCCTTTCAAATTTCCGACTATAGACTCGAAATTCGACTAAGAAACTCAACCAGTAGAGAGGGAACCATGTCAATGAATTTGGATCATCGGCCGCCCTACCCGGCAGCCCCCCAAAACGACGTCGTTTTGGGGGGTTTTTTTTTTTTTTTTTCCTTTCTTCTTCGTTCTTGCTTTCTCTCTCTTCGAACAGAAACCAGAGCAGAGCGGAGGGGAGGGGAGGGGAGGGGGAGAAGAGGGAGGAGGGAGGGGGAGGTCGATCGTCGCCTCGCCGCCGGCCCTCGCAGCAGTCCGATCGTCGCCCGATCCGCCGGCCGTCGCAGCAGTCCAGCTCGTCGCAGCACCGCCGCACCGCCGTTCTCCTCCGCCTTCGCCTCCTCCTCCTCCTCCTCCTCCTCCTCTCCCCCACTGGTTATGGCCCCCTCCAGTCCGGCGACTCCCTCTTCTTCTCCCTTCCCCTCTCTCTTCTTCCCCTCCCCTCCCCCTCTCTCTCTTCTTCTCCTCCCTCCCCCTGGTTCTGTCGAGCTCGACGAGGAAGAAGAAAAGAAAAAAAATTCAAAAAAATCAAAAACCCTCCAAAACGACGTCGTTTTGGGGGGCTGATGGAACGGCTGCCCAAAAAGGGCGGCCGAGGATCCTTGCTCCATGTCAATGGCGACAATGAACAGCGACGAAGAAGAATACGATCGTCTCAAGGAAGTTAAAAATTTCGACGACTCCAAAATCGGCGTCAAAGGCCTCCTCGACTCCGGCCTCATCTCCTCCATCCCCCGCTTCTTCCACCACCCACCGGAATCTCGCCCACCACCACCACCACCACCACCGCCGCCGCCGTCCTCGTCCCTATCATCGACCTCTCCGGCCCCCCCGCTCCACCGTCGTCGACCAAGTCCGCAGCGCCGCCTCCACCTTCGGCTTCTTCCAAATCACCAACCGCGGCGTCCCCTCCGCCGCACCGTCGCAGCCTTGAAATCCTTCAACGAGCAGCCGACGGAGTCAAAGATGGCTCATTACCACCGCGAGAAGCGGCCGCGGAGTCAACTTCTCCACCAACGTCGATCTCTTCCGCTCCAAAGCCGCCAACTGGCGCGACACCATCCAGATGCGGCTCGCGCCGACCCCTCCGAACCCCGAAGACGTCCTCGAGGCCGTCCGATCGAAGGTGTACGAGTGGGACCGGGAGATCGGACGGCTCGGAGATGATCTGTTGGGATTGCTATCGGAGGGTTTGGGGATTGAGAGGGAGAGATTGAAGGAATTGTCGTGCTCGGAGTCGAGGACAATGGCGGCTCACTACTATCCGTACTGTCCGGAGCCGGATATGACGTATGGGCTGACGTCACATACGGATCCGGGGGTGGTGACGGTGGTGTTGCAAAACCAGGTTGGTGGTTTGCAGGTGAAGCACGGCGGAGATTGGGTTAATATTGAACCTGTGCCTGGTGGTCTCATTGTTAACGTTGGAGATATTCTTCAGGTATGCATGTTGCCTAACACATAATAACTAAATAATTATTTGTACATTGTATATATTATTATAGGGACTTTGCGGTATGCACCTTATAATTAAAATAAAAAATAATATAATTTTAATTGTTTGAATCATAATTAAAAAAAATGTTATAAATAAAAACATGATATGTAATTAAAAAGTTTATAAGTAAAATAATGTCGTAATTAAATAAAAAAAATTAATTATAATTAAAAAAGAAAATAGTATAAATAGAAGTGCATATTGTAAGGGGGGTGTATATTAAAATTTTCCATTGTTGTATTTACATATGACATGTTTTTTATAAAGTGAGAAATTGATTGTTGGGAAAATTTCATTTAGTGGAGTAGTGATAAAAATAAAAAATAAAAAAATTACATTTTAATGATGATATAATTTTTTCTGTGTGGGCATGAGGTAAATCTATTTATGTTCGTGGAGCAATTCTTCTGATTTGTCAGAGTTGTCAAAAAAAAAATCTATTTGTAGACTCTGTATTTGCAATTTCCCGTTGATTGTTTGGTTTGAAAATAGGCAATATGGTGATGAAGTATTTTTTTGGTTTGTTTTCATAGAAATGTACAAAAATTTGTTTGGTCCCATGCATAAATTTCACACGACACCCTCTATATGCCCGAAGGTGTAGATATTTCAAACATGGGTAAATTACACTGACACGTTTCTGTTTAACATAGCACGTGTCTGTTTAATACAAATCCTTTCATATTAAAAAAATTATACTTATTTATTGTCAGATTAAAATGACATATTTATCCTTAAATGTGAATGATGATATTTGGTAATACTGTAATAAATATGAGATGTCCAATAATGTTACATCTCCGTAATTTACCATTCCTAAAACATCTTTAATGATGTGAGAATGAGGTTAGACTCTACATGATCAAATGTTTGACAAATCAAAATTAAATACTTTCACGCATCATTAGGGATGGTTTTTAGGGTGATAAATTAGGTGTCTCAAGTATTTTTCCAAAATGTCTGACTAAGAGGTCTCACTCAATCAATTCTCTGTATGCGTACGATAAAAGTGTCTTGTAATGGTGTACTTTAATATTGGAATTTGTGCTTCTCATATGGTGAAGTTTAGGGAATAGAATTCCGTGCAATAATCAAGATTATTGCATAGATGATTGGGTTTAAACCATTTATTTAATCATTATTGATTGTATTTTGGGCTTGAACTACTTGGTTAAACTTGTAAGATTATTGTAGAGAATCCAGTCTGAAGTTTAGGCATTTAGTCAGTGAATGTGATCCCTTAATTCTCGCTATGAATTCTTGCTTTATGTTGGGAA